>JABSTQ010000164.1:0-97543 GCA_013358835.2 Ixodes persulcatus | reverse complement strand
CGCATCCGGTTTGCAATATACTATTTAGCTATTGCCGCCCGCAGGGCCGAGAAAGCAACGCTCGGTCACCGACATCTAGAAATTCGCGTTCATTCCCGCACCAGACGTAGCTTTCCACCTGCTTTGTTGTTCTCGAAAGTGCCAGTTCATCCTCGCCCCGAGCGCGCGACGCTCGAGCCTTCTTTGCCGAACTTTCGAGATAGTGACGCACTGTAGATAAGCAGCTACCCGCGACCTTGTCGAGTCAGTCTCGCTCGCCCTCTTTTTCGCCGCCGAATCGCCGCCTGCTTTTCTGATGCCTCGACGCTCTTTCGTTATTTATTTTTGGTTGGCACAAGTTCGCCCATTAAACCTTTATTTTTCAGTTCACTGCTCGTCTTCGTGTCACCTCCGTTCGTGACATTTCTGGTGGAGGTGCTGGGTAATTGCATTTTATGCCCGTTAAGCGTACCCCTCCGAAGACATCCCGGCCAAGCGACGTGCTCAGCCCCGGAAGGCTACCCTTCGCCGAAGAAGCCGAATCCAGAAGAAGCCGTCGTACCAGAGATCAGTCTCCCGAATTCGGTCTCTTGCCCGAGAACCGGAAGAAGATCCCGACCATGACCACCCCGCCCGTCGTCGTCCTGCCCGTCGCTCCGAGGACGCCTACTCCCTTCCTCGGCGAGAACTACGAGGACGTCGAAGACTGGATCAACCAGTACGAGCGCGTGGCCCGCCACAACGGATGGAACGCTGAACAACGCCTCCAGAACCTCTACTTCGCGCTGGAAGGCACCGCGAGGCATAGGTTCGAGAACCACGAGGCTTCGCTCACTTCGTGGGACATCTGCACCACCGAGCTGAAAAGGACCTTCTCCAGCCAATACCGGCGGCAGAAGGCGCAGGACCAGCTCCGAACCCGGATTCAGGCCCCCAACGAAAGCGTAACCATTTTCGTTGAAGATGTACTACGTCTAAGTGCACGCGCCGACCCTCACGCGACGGAGGAGAAGAAGCTGAAGGTTCTCATGCGTGGAGTTAAGGAGAACATATTTGGAGGCCTTGTATGCCACCCACCGTCGACCGTCGAACAATTCGTGACGGAGGCCACGAATATCGAACGTGCTCTCCAGGCACGAGCCTCCCACTACCAGAGACTACCTGGCGTCGTTGCATCAGCGTCGTCAAGCTCCTACTTGGGCTCCACTACATCTGACTTACGCGAGATCCTCCGAGACGTCGTCCGAGAAGAGCTCCGAAAGCTGCTCCCCGCTGCTGAGCGCCCGGCATCGCTATCAGTCGCCGAGATTGTGCGCGACGAGGTACAGCGGGCCCTGCAGCCTGAAACTCCCGTCGACGTGCCAGCCCCCGAGGAACCGAGGCTGACCTACGCCGCCATGGCCAGACAACCGCCGCAAGCTTCCCGCCAAGCTACGGTGCCCCCACGACGTGAACCTCCAGCGCCACAGTACTTCCAACGTCGCGAAGAACGGCAGTACGTGCGCCCGGAAAAACCAGCACCCAGGAAAACCGATGTGTGGCGAACGGCCGACCGACGCCCGCTTTGTTTCCATTGCGGGGAAGCCGACCATGTCTACCGCCGTTGCCCATACCGACAACTGGGGCTACGCGGCTTACACCTCGACGACCCGCGACCACGCTACGGCGAGCGACCTCGGGACATCAATGAATACCTCCGCCGTTCGCCATCCCCGGGGCCGTCTCCCCGCCGCGGTTTCCGATCGCCGTCACCACAACGCCCTGCATCGCCTCATCGTAGGTCCCGCCGAGAAAGCCCGTCCCCCCTGCCTCGCCGGAAAAACTGAGTGCGGCAATACCGGGAGGTGGTGTTGCCGAGGACGAACGACGCCAATATCCTCCACAAACGCCGAAGGGCTCCCACACTAGCGACGAGACGCATGGGAACGACGGTTCTGCGACGGTGTCGAATAACCTCGACGTTACCATCGACGGCCACGACGCGAAGGCACTCGTCGACACCGGAGCAGACTATTCCGTTTTAAGTGGGAAGCTCTCTCGCCGCCTTCGGAAAGTGATGACGCCGTGGGATGGCCCGAAAATACGAACTGCCGGCGGACATCTCATCACACAAGTGGGAAGGTGTACTGCGCGCGTGGACATCCACGGAGAGACCTGTCCCGTGAAATTCGTCGTCCTCAAGGACTGTTCGAGAGACATCATCCTTGGCATGGACTTCCTCTGTGAGTACGGTGCCGTGATCGACCTTGGAGAAAACAGGTTGACGCTGCGAAAGCCCGTTCTACCTCCGGAAGGATCCAAAACGTCGCCAGCAGCCGTCCGAGTCATTGCGGACCACGTGAACCTGCCGCCACGGTCGAGTGTTCTTGTCCCCGTCGTGTCCGATGCAGTTGCCAGCGGGAACGTCCTTCTGGAAGGCAACGTCCAACTGCTTCTCGGAAGAGGTATAGGCGTCGCAAGGGGCGTAACGGAGCTGCAGGATGGACGTGCTGTGGTCCTCGTGACGAACTTTCGACCGGAGGCGCAGCACCTCACGAAAGGTGTCGCTGTAGGACACGTCGAGGAACTCCGGGGCGACGCCGAAATCGCCGCGATCTCCAACGAGCCCTCGCCATGTAAGCTGTGCAGTACACCGCCGCCGCAGCTCGACGTTAACCCCAAGCTCAGTGCCACGGAACGACGACAGCTCGGAGACCTCCTCGCCGAGTTCGGCGACTGCTTTGCGACGACGTCGAGGGTGCGCCAGACAACAGTTGCGAAACACCGCATCGTTACCAACGAGGATGCGCTCCCTGTGCATCGGCCGCCGTACCGGGTCTCCCCAAAGGAACGAGAGGCCATTCAGGACCAGGTACAAGAGATGCTCAACGACGACATCATTCAGCCTTCGAGCTGCCCGTGGGCCTCTCCAGTCGTACTGGTAAAGAAGAAGGACGGAACGCTTCGATTCTGCGTTGACTACCGGCGGCTCAACGCGGTCACGAAGAAAGACGTGTATCCGCTCCCCCGCATCGACGACACGCTGGACCGGCTACGCCACTCCCGATACTTTTCGTTGATGGACCTTAAGAGTGGCTACTGGCAGATCGAAGTCGACGAACGGGACCGAGAAAAGACTGCCTTCGTCACGCCCGACGGATTGTATGAGTTCAAGGTAATGCCCTTCGGACTGTGCACGGCGCCGGCAACGTTCCAACGTGTCATGGACACCGTCCTGGCAGGCCTCAAGTGGCAGAGTTGTCTCGTTTACCTCGACGACGTCGTGGTATTCTCGGCCAACTTCGAAGAGCATTTGCGACGACTTCGGGCCATTTTCGAGGCAATCAGGACCGCAGGACTCACCCTCAAGCCGACGAAGTGCCGGTTTGCCTATGGCGAACTGAAGTTCCTGGGCCACGTTGGGAGCAACGAAGGTGTAAGTCCTGACCCTGAGAAAACTCGCGCCGTAGCAAAAGGCCGTCCGACGATTCCTTGGACTTTGCGCATACTACCGGCGATTCGTTCAGGATTTCGCCAAGCTTTCTGCGCCGCTCACGCACCTTACGAAAGACGCCGTGAACTTCGAATGGGGTGAAGAACAACAACAGGCATTCGATGAACTAAAGCGACGGCTCCAGTCACCACCGATTCTCGGCCACATCGACCAATCAGCCGAAACGGAAGTTCACACGGACGCCAGTAATACAGGACTCGGAGCGGTACTGGTCCAACGACAAGACGGTGCGGAGCGCGTGATCGCATACGCTAGCCGGACGCTGTCGAGCGCGGAACGCAATTACTCGACGACCGAAAAAGAAAGCCTGGCCGTCGTCTGGGCCATCACGAAATTCCGCCCGTACTTGTACGGGAGTCCATTTCGGGTGGTCACCGACCACCACGCGCTGTGTTGGTTAGCGAGCCTGAAGGACCCATCGGGACGCCTCGCTCGGTGGAGCCTACGACAGCAAGAGTACGACGTGACCGTGATCTACAAGTCAGGCCAAAAACACAGCGACGCCGACTGTCTGTCCAGAGCCCCTGTCGAGTCAGCTACCGGCTGTGCGAAAGACGACGGCGACGACGACGATCACTTTCTTGGCGCGGTGAGCATTCACGGTATGGCAGCGCTCCAGCGGGACGATCCTGAGTTGCGTGCACTGATCGACCACTTGGAGGGACGAGGGGGTATGATTCCCCGAGCCTTCTTACGTGACCTGCCAAGATTCGCCGTCCGGAGAGGGATCCTCTATAAAGAGAACTTCGGGGACAACAACTCGACGTGGCTCCTGGTGATTCCTGCAAGTCTTCGAGAAGAGATCTTCCAAGCCTGCCACGACGACCCAACATCTGGTCACCTTGGCTATAGTAGGACACTTGCACGGATCCGAGAAAAATACTACTGGCCCAAGCTCCCGAAGACTGTTCACCTCTACGTCCGTTCGTGCCACGAATGCCAACGACGCAAGAAACCACCGACGAAGCCGGCAGGTCTCCTGCAACCGATCGCGCCCCCGACGGCACCATTCCAGCAGATTGGAATGGATCTTCTCGGACATTTTCCGCCGTCGACGCAGGGAAACCGTTGGATAATCGTGGCAACTGATTATCTCACCAGGTACGCCGAGACAAAAGCACTCCCGTCGGGGACCGCCGTGGAAGTAGCCAAGTTCTTCGTGGAGTCTATCGTCCTCCGACACGGCGCTCCCCAAGTCCTGATTACGGACCGAGGCTCGTCGTTCATGGCGCAACTGACACAAGAGATACTCCGCCTGAGCCACACCGACCACCGCCGAACCACGGCATACCACCCGCAGATCAACGGACTGACGGAGCGGCTAAACAAGACCATCGCCGATATGATCTCGATGTACGTAGACGTGGAACATAAGACGTGGGATGAAGTGTTGCCCTACGTCACGTTTGCGTACAACACGGCGATTCATGAAACTACCGGCATTACACCTTTTCAGCTGGTGCACGGCAGGAAGGTGACGACGATGCTCGACGCCATGCTGCCCCGCGACCCGACGGACGACGGCACTGACGACGCTCAGCTGGTCACCCAACGAGCAGAAGAAGTACGCCAGCTGGCCCGTCTTCGAATAAAAGACCAGCAACGTGTGGACGCTGGCCGCTACAACCTTCGTCGCCGCGACGTGGAGTTCCAGCCCGGAGACAGGGTGTGGGTGTGGACGCCCATTCGCCGCCGCGGCATCAGCGAGAAACTGTTAAAACGATACTTCGGACCCTACAAGGTCATCCGCCGCCTTGGGGACTTGAACTACGAGGTGCTCCCCGACGGAACCCGACCATCAGGACGCCGCCAGCCACGACCCGAAGTTGTCCACGTAGTTCGACTCAAGCCGTTCTACGCGCGCTAGGACTGCTAGAAATGTTTATTTCGATTTAAAAGGTTAAAAAGCGCGAACAAAACAAGGACAATATAGACACAAAGACGACAGGACGGGCGAGAACCACAAGGCCCTGATCTGTTTGTGGGCACTCCTCAAGGAAGAACACCGACGCTCCTTCGTAAGCAAGCAGGGACGGAAACGTGCTGAAAATCTTCTTCAAGCAAGGGATCAAGGCCCATACAAAAGTGTCGGCCCCCTTCTCGAGGACGTTCTTCGACTAAGCAACCGCGCCGATCCTCAAGCTCCCGAGACAAAGATGATGCGGATCCTGATGCGCGGTGCCAAAAAGAACATCTTCGGATTTTATTTATTTATTTATTTATTTATACATACTCTCAATGCCTTGGGGGCGTTATTGAGGGGAGTGGGTCAGTAAAAGTGGTTTTGAAGGGCTAGTCGGAATCGCTTGGAGTCGGGTATGGTAAATGTGGCGTCCGGGAGGTCATTCCAGTCCACAACTGCTTCAGGGATGAGGGAATGCTGGTGTGCTTGACTTCACGACTTGGGACGGGCGATCTTGCATGAATGGCCCAGTCTTGATGATATGTAGGTGGGTGCGTTTAGAAGAGACATTTTCAAATAGATGTGTAAAAGACATTAAGAAGAAGAGAAAGACGGTAAATTCGACGGCGGGAGGAAATTAGAGAAAGGTTAAGACGAGTCTTCATTGATGATACACTTGAGATACGAGAATAGTCATTAAAAATAAAGCGAGCAGCACGGTTCTGAACGGATTCAATTGAGTCTGTTAGATTTTTCTAATGAGGATGCCAGATTGAGGACGCATATTCTAATTTAGGCCTAACGATAGTGGTATACAAAATACGTTTTCGGTTTTCAGGTGAGGATCTAAAGTTTTGGCGAATGTAGCCTAGAGAGCGGTTTGCTGAGGATATAATTGTTTTGATATGAGTATGCCATGATAGATTAGGTGTGAGATGCAAGCCTAAGTATTTGTATTGGTTGGTATAATCAATGGGGACAGAGTTCAAAAGAAATAAGGATAGGTAATTGACAATGAACGAGACAAGCCCATGCATTGTCATTTGTAAGAATTTACGGACATGCGCCATCCGTTACATTATTCAGAAATTTTAGAAATGTCGTACTGAGACATTACAATATCATCAGCAGAGGTTTTCTTACGGTAGATTACACAGTCATCGGCAAAAAGTCGCACAGTGGAAGAGATGTTGAGAGGAAGGTCAGTAATATATATTAGGAAGAGTAATGGGCCGAGTACTGTCTCCTGGGGGACACCAGAAGAAACAGAGCACAGGGAGGGTTTGGTGAGGTTAGCATACACAAACTGACGACGTTAAAGAAGGAACGATTCGATTCATTTTAGTATAGTAGGGTCAATCTTTAGCATAGAAAGTTTTAGCAGAAGGAGGTTATTTGGCACTTTGTCAAAAGCTTTGGCAAAATCCAGAAATACAGCAATAGTGGGGTAGCCGGAGTCAAAGTTTAGGTGAAGCTCATTAGTAAGAAATAGGAGCTGCGTTTCACAGGAAAAGTTGCGGCGGAAACCGTGCTGCGCGTTGCTAAAAAAAGGAGTTGCTTTCAAGGAAATCAAACAGATGCGTGAAAATGACATGCTCCATGATCTTAGATGGGATGCAAGTAAGATGTATAGGCCTGTAGTTGAGGGGAGAGGACTTACTGTCGCTCTCGTGGACTGGAATGATATTGCCGATTTTCCAGTCCTCAGGCACCACCCCCGACTCCAAAGACTGCTAAAATATTTTGTTAGAAATAAACTGCAAGACAGGCTAGTGCTACGTACTATTTTAGTGTTTATATTGTCAACGCCAGAGGACGACAAGACCTTTAATGAGTTAATAATTTGAGATACCCCATTAAATTCTACAAAAACAGGGCCCATTGGAAAATAATCAGCACGAACGCGACCAGGTAAACAGTCGGTAGAAATAGGTGTAAACACATTGCAAAAACATTATTAAACATAGCTGCACACTGATCATCTGGCACAACATCACCCGACTCGCTAAACATCTTTAATAAGCGTGGTCTTTAGAGTTAACAGTACTCCAGAAACGACGAGGGTTGTTAAGTAATATAGAAGGGAGCGTCTGCTGAAAGTACATTGTTTTGCACTCCCGTAGTTTCATTTTGTAGTTATATTCACTTTTTTTATATTTGGACCATGACTCAGGAGTGTCATCACGTTTAGCAGCACGGAAAAGCCTTTTCTTTTTATTACAAATTCATAAAAAGAAAGTACAATACGTTAGCATTGGAGTAAGGAATGAACAAATACTTTGCATTCTATACAACTCGTTTACAGTCATATGGGCCAAGTCGGGTCGCTCTCAGAGACAAGTAATTGTAAAGTAATTGCATTACTTTTTAAAAGTAATTTGTAATTGTAATTAATTACTTTTCACGTAGTAGTAATTGTAATTGTAGTTTAACTACTTTTGAAGCAAAGTAATTGTAATTGTAATTAAATTACATTTTGTAAGTGCTTTACCCATGTATGCATGTAACTGCCTTTGTTCAAAGGCAGACAGGGGTTCCGCATTTGTTTCCACATCACCGCACTGCAGTAGCAGTGCCTTAAGCATACAAAAACAATCAGCGACAGATACAATAAGCCCTCCTGGGCATGGGAGCAAAAGAAGGTATACGTTGATAGTTCGCATAGTATATAGGGAGAAACGTTTACAGACCTGTAAGAAAACGAGCATGTCCTGGTTAAGCGTCAGCATTACGCTTGCGCTCCCATGCCCACTAGCGCGGTGACGCTCTGGCACCTCCTTTTGTAGGCCAACCGAAGGGTATTGTGGGAGTGACGACAGGGGTGGTGGCGCTGTATCCGCAAAGAAGACGCTCCATGAAACAGCTGACGGGCCCTCCAAGCCAGAAGATGATAAGCATGATCCCGTACTGTCGACGACGTTGTTGGCTGGGGCAGCGAGGACGGTTCCAGGAATGAGTCCGGCCAAGACGAAAAACGGGAGCTGTACGAAAACGATCATGTCCTGGTTAAGCGTCTGCATTACGCTGGCGCTCCCATGCCCATTTTTGTGCGATGTCAATCTAACACCGTCAAACGTTTTGTGACGGAGGCGACTCACATTGAACGGGACTTGTGAGCACAAGCTGCCCACTGCTATCGACTTCCTGCCGTTGCTTCCTCCTCACCGTGAATCTGCGCCATCAGCTCCAATATTCAGGGGACCCGTGAAATCATCTGGGACATTGTTCATGAAGAACTGAAGAAGTTGGTACCTCCCACCGACCGTTCAGCTTCGCTCTCTGTCGTCGAGGTTGTTCGCGAGGTGGTCCAGCAGGTGCACCAGGCAGATTTTCTCACCGATTCCGCACCGAAACCACCAGCTTTGACCTACGCCGCAGTTGTGTGTCATCCGCAACCCCCTGTTACCCTGCAGCACTTAGCAGCACTCTGGCGAGAGGTCTCTTCGCCGCAGTACGCGTCTCCACAAGAGCAGCGTGCCCCTCGATAGACGGACGTGTGGCGCACGGCTGACGGACGCCAAGTGTGCTTCCACTACGGGGAGGCTGACCGTGTTTACCAAAGATGCCCATACCGCCAGCTCGGCCTGCGTAGACTTGCGCAAACGACCGTCCACCCCACTTTGGTAAGCGACCACGGGTAATCCAAGAGTATCTCTGACGACCTCAGGTTATCCCGCTGCACCTCGCTGCGAGCTCCGGTCACCGTCACTACAACGCCTAGCTTCGCCGATGCACCTACCCCGTCGTGAAAGCTTGTTTCCCTTGTCGCGCCGAAAACAACTAAGCGCGGTAACCCGTAGAAGTGGAGTTGCAGTAGACGGACGACGTAAAAAGCCTTGAAAAACGCCGGAGACCTCCCACTTGACCCTAACCATTCATCAGACCGACACTTCTGGAACGGTCCCCAACAGCCTCAAAGCGACCATCGACGGCAACGACGAGTCGGAACTCGTGGACACCGGAGCAGACTGCACCTTCTTGAGTGGGAGACTTTCACTCTAGCTTCGGTAGGTGACAACTCAGTGGGATGGTACCCAAATACAAACCGTCGGAGGCCACCATAATAACAGCGACTTGAATGTGCACTGCAGGAATTGAGACTTACGGTGAGACCTGCCCATTAAAGTTTGTAATTCTGCAACACTGCGCGAGGGACATCATCCTTGGAATGTACTTTCTATGCGATGCGAGTACGACGCCGTAATCGATCTAGGAGAAAATTGGCTTGCACTACGAAATCCTGTCCCACCACCGGAGAAGCCCAAAGTGACGTCATTGGTGGTCCGAGTCCTCCCAAACGCCGTAAACATACCGCTACAGTCAAGTGTTTTCAAACCCGTCGGGACCGATAAAGCTTTCTGTGGCAAAGGTATGCATAAGGGAAGCGTCCAGTTGCTTCTAGATTGACGAATGTGTATCGTAAGATGAGAAGCAGAACTTTAAGACGGGAGCGCCATGGGCCTGGTTACAAATTTCCAATAAGAATCGAAACAGCCTACGAAAGGTATTGGCGTGGGCAACATCGACGAACTCCAGAACTCAGCCGGAATCACTGCACTTTCAGAAGAGTCGACTTCAACACAGAACGAGTGAATGCTGCCCTCTGAATTTGACATCGACTCGAAGCTTCTTGGTAGTTAACGAGCACGACTGCTTTACTTTCTGAGCTGGTTTGCCAAGGGTTTTGTCACAACATCAAGGGTCCGACGCCCAACGGCAGAAAAGAACAGCATCGTTACTAACGACGACACGCTCCCTGTCTACCAGTCGCCGTACAGAGTCTCCATGAGGAAAAGGGAGGTGATTCAAGATCAAGTCCAGAATATGCTCGATGGTCACAGATCGCCACTCACTCTTTTGGCTCGCGAATCTGAAAGACACTTCAGACGCCACGCCCGGTTGAGGCTAAAAATGCAGGAGTTTGCCATGACCGTGGTGTACAACCTCGGTTCGAAGCACAACGACGCCGACTGCCTGTCAAGGGCCCCCGTCGACGCTGGTCCTGCTTGCACTGAAGACGGCGAAGATGAGCATATCCTCTGCAATTTTGATGTCAACGCTATGGCAGCACTCTGACGAGACAACACTGAACTGTGAGCACTAATCGAGCACCTAGAGGCCGAGCGAAGTACGGTTCCCTGTGCTTTCTAGCGAATCCTGCCTACCTTCACGATTGGATTAGGCCTGCTGAACAAGGGCATCTACGACGACAAATTCAGAACGTAGCAGTTGGTTATCCCTTCCAGCCTTCGAGAAGACATCATCCACTGATGACATGACGATCCGACGGCAGGGCAGCTGAGGCACAGCAGGATACTTGCCAGAATTCTTAAAAGTACTACTGTCCCAAGGTTCCCGGAACTGTTCATCTTAATTTTAGCCAGGGCGCCACATTGATATGCGTAGCGGTCAATTGGTCCAGCGTCCCCACCAACAAAGACGAAGACGCTGCTCATTAGCACGCGCCCGTTGGCACGGAATTAAAGAGAACGCTATCACTTAAGCTCAGATTCGGATTACGATGCAGGTAGCGGTTCTCCAGTCTCTGTATGACTTCGTCAAGTAACTCTTCGGTGAGTGACTTAACACGCGCACAGAAATTCAAACATATGCTGGAGCTTCGCTTGATACCATTTGTCGGCGAATGGCATAGTGTAGTGTAGAAACTGACAGCTCAAGCCTACGCCGTTACCACTGACTTAGAGGCTACACATCAGCAGCCTCCTGATGGCAAGTGGCGGACAGCTGGTTTCTTCTCACAGAAACTGAAGGCTGCAGAGACGAGACGAGGTACCTTCGGACGTGAAATCGCTCCCTGATCAAGTCTGGGTCACGAGTTTGTAGCACGCTCGATGTGGAGGACGAAATATATGGTGCAAACCCTTCCGATCTTAGTTAATATCATTCTGTTTATTCCCGTACCAACTGGCTAGTGCGATGAGTTGCGTCGTCGCCTTTTTTTGGCAATGACGCTGCCCTATTGACCACTCAAGTACAGGACCAACATATCTTGATAGTAAATTATAATTGTTGAATCTTCCTTGACCTCCAAAGCCCTCCACCGTAGGCCAGAGTTTTGAGACGACTACAGTGGCAGCGTTTGGCTAGGAGTCGTGCTCCCGAAGGTTGGACACGAGTACTAGCCAAAACTTGATGCCAAATTTGTGTCCAATCTGTGGTCTACGATAGCCTCCTTTAGTGACGCAGAAAGATATAGCACTTGGACATTATTATCTAGGAGGTGTTGAAGGGACGCGACGCGCCTTCACAAAGAGGGAACTGGTCCAACTCAAGCAGATCATTCAGCATCTCAATCGTCCTAAGCCCCAAATAGCGGACGGGTACGCTTCCGGAATTCAGCCTTGGCGCTTCCAGGGGCACCGTCGAAAATTGGGCGAGTTGGTTATGCATAGTTACGAAGAGGGAAACAGCGTCAAAAGTACGGAGGACAAAGAACGAGGAACAGAAATACCAAGCGCTGTGTTCCTCGTTCTGTTCTCCGTACATCTGGTGCTGTTTCCCTCTTCGTCAGCGCTCGGTATGTGTGTTCCGCGTTCTTTGTCCTCCGTACTTTTGGCGCTGTTTCCCTCTGCGTAGCTTCCAGGGGCGCTTCTCTGGCTTGAGAGGGCCATGGCCCCGCCATCATAATTTGTAAGCCCTGAGAACAGCTGAAAAGAAGACCGACACTACGAACAGCTAACTAAAAACACTGGGCCATCATCACGGGCATAATTGTCCCCTCACCCTCACCCACAAGCTCCATTTAAATATTGTCAGCACCTCGTTTTTTATCTCGACACTATCTCATAACCTCTACACCAGATGCGGCACCACACACATTTATGTTATTCACCACCTACCTCTCCGGATTGCAGCAAAACTCCTAACCGAATAAAAAAAATTCGATTATTACTGTCACTAAAAACAAAGCAAAGTCTGCTATGACCAGCAAGTTCACGGGAAAACTTTATTCATCTTTTTAAGAATTGTTGTATTATATCTGCGTTCATAGTATCTATAAGGATTGCAGTTTGTGTTGTCTAGCAATTTTTGAGAGCTGGCCGGCGGTGCCTACTGTCTGTTGGTGCCTACGGGTGCGCCTACGCAATAACACATAGAAGACAATAGACACCCCCCCCCCCCCCTCTTCCCTCCAAACCTCATCGCTGGTTGCTCCAAGCATCGCGGCCTAGTCTGCAGTTCGATGGCACTGTCGGCTTGTCCGTGCAACGTGTGGCAACGAGTGCGACGACAGCGCGCCGCGACACCAGGACGAATACGTCTACGGCTATGCGGCGTCATTCGTCATGCTTCACCTTTTTATTGCTTTGGAATGTTCGGGAATTGCCTAAGAAGGAAATCATGCTGAGTATTAGTCTCCTATGCCTGGGAGCAACTTTCTGTGAAAATGCACTCAAGTGCACCGACACGCGAGCTTTCTTACGAACTGATCGCCGGCTAAAGCTCTGCGCACGCTCTCCTCCCCGCCTATTCTCGTACATTTCACGTATAGACACTTTATAAACGCGGCAGATTAGGGCCGCCACGGGTGACCTTGTCTTACCGAGACAAGAAGGCACGGAAACGGGCATTCACGAGTGTCTTTAAAAGACCAGTGTTGGGGAGGGCACGGTAAAATCTAAGATAACATAGCAATAACCTGGCCTGCTATGGTATTAATGAAGTTAAGCGAATGACAATAAGAAAAACAACCACTAAAGGACGAGAATGGCGGGCTGCCATGCACGTCCGGTGCAAAGCGTTTATAGCTGCGCATGAAGTTCTGGATCTTGAAAAGTATCGCTATTGCCTTTGCCTGCCTGCTAACAGGACATAAATAATAGGTACTTGTCCCAATTAAGTAACTCAGTTTGAGTCAACCATTTACTCACTCAGAAAAAGGTCGAAAGCATTGCGTTGCAACCGTCACATACACACATCGTCGTCGTCGTCTTACACACAAGTCCCAGCTCACGCAACAACACAGCAGTACAACGATGGGCCTTTTATTGGCAGCACCAATTACAATCAGATGCACGTCACGCGCGATCAATACGGGCAGTGAAATGCGCGTGGCGATATGACAACGCGAATATAAGTCATGCACTATTTTTTATACCATGCACACGATCAAAACCTCGCAAGGCGATTGGCTTATGGGTATTCGTTGCCATGGTAATTGCTATTTCGGTCATTTGATAGCGTCTCCGCATGCGCCCTGCCAATAAATCGATATCACCAGCCGGTACCACCAGCCATTCAGTGCATCAAGGGCACTTTAGTGTTTCTGCACGTGCAACAAGCTTCCTGCAGCTCTGTGCATGTGGAGCACGAGACGGCACGAGCCCTTGCATGCACGGCCGTCTGCCGCCCATGAACAAAAGTAATGGCGGCGTCACGCATGCGCGGAAAGCTTAGTGAGATAAGTCTATAGCAGCGCCACCTCAGCGGCGTGACGTCAGGTCCCCTGGCGGCGTATAAGCGACTTAGGCACTTTGATGCAATCAATTTATCAATCAACTTTATCTCTACAAATCTCTTACAATTATATTGTTATTCTTGCCTAATTCAAGATAGAAAAATCTAGATGCCGCCAAGCGCTTACACCGCAAGCGGTGGCTGAGTTAAGTTGTGCAGTTGTTTCGCTGGTGTGTGGATAACAAAATATTGGTATACAAAAAAAAAAATTATAAAGCAAATGTTACATCCAACATGAGGGCTCTTCATTAAGATGTAGAGGCCAAATGCAAACTGTTCATTCTACGAACCACAATGGTGACCATACGGGGATATTTGCGTACTTTTCTGCGATCCGGAGACTTTAGTTGGCCACGAAAATAGGTGGTATGCGGAGATCTAGTTTGTATGCGTCTTTTACAGCGGACGTCAGAACACTGGGCTCTGTTTGGCTCGGAGCGAAGAATAGTGGGTAGAGCTCAAAGCAGGCTTCATGAGGTTTACCCACTATCCTTCGACAGGACCAAATCAGAGCTTCGCGTCTTTCTTATGTCACTACAACCCTTGCAAAAGGAGTAGACTAGCTTAAGCTCTGCACTGACCTGCGTGGGTGCTCGCCTGCCCTTTCGTCGGGCGTCGGATTTTTGCGAGCAAATACAACGCTTCGTGCGGGTCACGCTTAATAACGTGTTTTTTTATGCCAAATAGTAAAAAAGGGCGATATAAAATAGTTTAGCGTTTGCACATTATTTGGAAAAGCCAATGCACTCAAATTACAGTATTAGAAAATGTTAAATTAATACTGTGAGCACAACGACTTCGTCATAATACTAACTATTGTTCCAGCATTATATTCGAGGCGTTTGTTCTGAAACCAAATTATGTAAAGATACTTCTAATGAAGTCACAATAATAGGGTGCTGAAAATTACAGACGCGATAAGTTGTAGTATCAAACATATAGAGCATAACCCATGATGTAGTTACTGTAATTAAAAAAAATAAACTTATACTAATGCAAATTGTCCTGTTTCAGAGTGTGGAAGAAAAACAATTCAAGAAATAGAAAAGATTTAAAAATGAAACGACTAAAAAACTGGACCCAACTTTCACGCTTAGTATGTTTAACCGATGGGTAAATAATGACACAAGATTTAAAAACGCTGATGTTGTCTACCTACTGACAAAGTTGGTGCATTCAAAATACTTAATGCTTAAAATTTGATCAATTTAAAAGTACACATAAAATTGTATTTGTTCTTCATTTTATAGTGAAGACATTCGAGACTACACGGTGGCCTACAAACTGGAAATGAAAGGTAACACAAATTTTTTAAAGCAATTGTGTCTGTAATACATATGTTTTAACCACACGAATTAACCGTAAGGCTTTTACACTGAAGTGGGAATTTTAATATTGTCCTCTCGATCGTGTAATTCCAACCACGGAATATTTTTATATATATATTTGTGCAAACGGGGGCCTGTATTTTCTGCATTACAGGGAATTCGCTACTTGTCCCCCCCCCCCCTCCCCCCGTAATAACTTATCCTCTTAATAAATCAAGCTCTATAGCTGCTAGCAGCATCCGTAGAGCATAAGAAAGCGTGAATAATGCAGGATACAAAGATGAACACACCACGCTGCTGACGCACAACTAATCTTTACTTACGTTGGGTTCTCAATATAAATGCCGAATACGCCAATCAACCCAGTGCAGCTAGAAGAATGCATAACGAAATCAAATGTCTTCGCGAAATTCGGGTTTGATGATAATCTGTAAACTCATAGAATCGTCAACCTCAGAAAATTATGAAATTCATGATATATTTTCCAAATTATATGCAAAATGAAAGTCAGGTATATTCACGCTATTTAATAGCAAGCAGTACATACATGTGTGTAGAAAAAAGTATAAGGTAACCTTAATAAGTTGAGTTAGGCGGCCAAAAAACAATTGATGACACTGGAAGCTTTTTTATAATACAAAATCGTGACACCGAAAACCGACCGGAGAACAATTGAAGATAGAGCGATCTTTAAATTTAGAAATGAAATTGTTCAGCGCACACTCCTATAAAAAACACGTCGCTTTTCAGCACTTTAAAATAGAAAAAGGGTTATTGTGTACCAGTTTTTCGGAATGGGCATGCCCATTCTATTCCATCTCCAGTGTGTGGCATTACCGTTTCTGTTAATTCTATTCCTTTCTACAACAAGGAATAGAGACACTGGGTCCATTCCCGCTCCTTGAATGGCTGAGTTCTTCCATTCCATTTCTTTAATTCCTGAACGTAAAGCAAATACATTTGACAACTAAATTATGTTAACAAAAATAACAAAAAAGCATAAAGTTGACCTTAACCACGAAGACAATTCCACAGGTATTCAAAATTCTTCCCCAAAATCCTTATTCTACATTAACCAAGCAAAGTGGAAAAAAACGCTTCGTGGCGCTTCATATCACAGCAGGTATCAATCGCGCGGTGAAACGTGAAATATCGCAAAAGACGCAAGAAACTAATTCCACGCATTTAGTTTGCACACCCTTCACAGATACGTAGTCAGCGTGTTGTTTGTTCAATAAAGTCGTTTTGTACGTGACGCAAGAAGAACCTGTCTCCTTTCAGCTGTGAATACCTGAACAGCACCACTAGTTCTTTCTCAAAAAAACAACAAAAAATGTTCTAAATGTTTGTGCGCTGGCGCAAGCACACAAAACATCTATATAATCCTTCACACACTTGCGACTTCTTAGAACCGAGAATCTTGAAACCTCTTATAAATCTCTTACGGCGAGTGGAGACACTGGCACCACCTATCGGGCAGCAGTGGAACCCATGGCGATCCCATTTATGTTCTATTTATTTCGCTCATCATTCCTTCTTTTTTAGTTCGAAAACCTTTTGTAAGTGATATGAGCGAACGTTTCTCAAGGAACAATTGACCTCGCAAAATACCGTCAAATGTTCGCTGTACTGAAATGCAGTTCCAGGGTCACCACAAGGTGGCGCCAGCATGTCAGTGTGGTGTCTCTGTCGTAGAAATTTTAAGAGGTTTCAAGGCGCTCGGGTCTAAGGAGTCGCAGATTTTCTTTCTATATCTTCATTAACGTGTATTTGGTAAAAAGCTACGAAACAAACAGAACGAGTGAGTAATGACTCCTATAGTCATTTAACC
The DNA here is from genome assembly GCA_013358835.2 of Ixodes persulcatus. Classification (NCBI taxonomy): domain Eukaryota; kingdom Metazoa; phylum Arthropoda; class Arachnida; order Ixodida; family Ixodidae; genus Ixodes; species Ixodes persulcatus. Next base: position 80,531 of record JABSTQ010000164.1, on the reverse strand, counting down.
AACTGCGAAGTTGCAACACGAATATCCTTGCTGAATAAATTTGCAGTGAAAAACGCCAGTCAATTCATGTAGTTTGAATGCAAAAATCTATTTCACACTGGAAACAAATGAACATATAATTAAGAAAATTCCAAGGAAATTAAAAACGAGTACACGCTTTGGCTTCACGGGAGCAAAATTACGGATTGCGTTAAAATAAATATTTAGTGCAATATTCGTAATGCCTCAAAATAAAATCCGAAAGCAGAAACACGAAGCATAGATTCTTCAGTGTTGTTGTTTGTAGACACTTTTAATTCCTTTGCTCTCTCGAGCTGAACACAAACCAAAGAAATAGGTAAAAGGGAACGAAGAGACAAGACCAGGCGAACTCACGAATGAAAGTTTAATTTAAAAAAATTACTTATATACTGCTCATGAAAACAACATGCCTTTACACCTCTTTAGTTTTTCTGCGAAAATACAGATTATTTATGAAGGGCCGGCGGTTTCTCTTTGACACTCTTGCTGGTGCCTTCTTTTATTTTTAAGATTTCCTGTCGTTTTGTTCCTTTGCTTCGCAATTGTTTTAGTGTCCGAAAAAAGCGGCGTTCACTCCCATTTATTGCAAAGAAGTGCCAAGCGACCAAAGGATGAGTGTTTAGTGGCAGCTGCGTGGTCACTTGCGTTGCTATTAATGCATCGCCCTGTTAGGCTTAAGTAAGAGCGAACGATGGCAAGTGAAAATGTCACACACCACATCCGCGTTAGATTTCACAAAAGGTTTTTGGTGATTTTTCTTGCAGCCGTCACTCCCCACATTAGGAGAATGGAGTTTTCGGCAGAAACCGGGCTGTTCGGAGCATAAAAATATACTAAAACATTCTAGCGGTTAGCAACTTTTTTTTAAGTGGTAAGATAACGCGCGTATTTATGAAATTATTGCAGACATTTTCCTTACGCGCTCTCAACTGTCTCCTAGGCGCCGATAAACGTTTTCTTTTTTATTTTTTCAGGCGCTTTGCAAACTTCAATTAAGGATTTTGCGGAGATCCCTCACTCATGAGTTGGTCGACCTGCTGTTGGAAGCGTCTTCCCATTTTCTCAGGACATGACTTAGCCAAAGAGGATCCAAGACACGAAGTAGCAATGCCTTCTTTTTCCCAGCGTGGAGTTGGCCGAGTTGTACTGCAGCAGGACTTTTTTGGAGCGGCGTTGACAGGCCCCTTGAATGTGGCCATTCGAAAATTTAAGATTTAAGTCAAAAGAGTTGGGGCTCCGATCCACGCTGTGAAGGTGGTTGGACAGCGAGTCTGTACCATCACCTGCAACGATTGCCCACTGCACTATAGACCCTTTTTATGGCAAACGCCAAAAGGTGGTGCTCCAGTCTTTAACGCCCAAGAGAACTTCCGTTTATAAAATGAATGAACATGGGCTACCTTAACACCGCTGCTTGAAATGTAGATGAGGCGTTTAACCATCGATTTTCCAGGTGGAACCAAAAGAACGAATGAGTGCGAAATCTGTTCAAATAATTTGAGTATTCTTGTCACCAAATTGCCTCCTCCCCAAATGTAATGCTGTACAGCCAAAGTCACTCGTTATATCTCCAGCCTTGTCGTCCCTGTAGCATTTATGCTTTCTAGCACTGGTGACATAAGCAAGTTTAACAGGCTTGCAAAGACGCTGTAACCGAAATTCACTGGGGTCTCGTGCGGCAGTTCACGTTTGTAAACAGCAATAGTGTCTTTACCAAACTACTGACGAAAGAAAACTAAATGAACTGTACGAAAACATTTTTATATACAAAACCTTCGTACGCGGCCGTTGCCGCGGCAACTTATGCCACCGCAATCTTTACCGTGAAACGCACGCGGGGAGCGCTACGTGCTTCGCATTGTTTGCAGGGCTAGTGATGTCATGCCGCACCTCGTAGACTGCCGTTGCCCCGGCAGCCTGTAGAACTGCAATCTTTACAGAGTGAAGCATGCGGGAACCTCTGCGTGCCTTGCATTATTCGCTCGCGCCTTATCATCAATTTTGCAGTTCTCATTTTTTTTTTCTTTGCGGTTATTTATTGAAACAAGTGTCAAAACTATGAGAAGTGGTAAGGTGCGCGCGAACGCTGATAAGCCAGGCGCGATAGTTTCAGTCGACTATTCTATTGACTACTGTTCTGTCGACGGACACGAAAAAAACCGACCAACAAGTCATATACAGCGTCGCTGTAAACTGGAAGCCTCTCTCGAGGATCTTTGATGAATAAATTTCAATACATTGGAGCAATTTTTTCAGGTGCCCAACAGATCGGCCACTGCTGTGTCTGCGAATTTATTGGGTGATAGAACAATGGCAAGGCAATCATCGAAGTATCTAAATATCTTGAATATCCCTTCCCATACCTTTAAATATAGCGTTTCCACAGTGAGCTAAGTAAATGTCACAAATCACAGGAGACACCCGCGACCTAATACCAGTGGTTTATTTTTGCACATACACCTAGCCGTCGAACACACAAATGTATGGTCTATATCAAAAAAACAAAAGTCCAATTAAGCCGTCCAGGTTTGTCCTGCACGCATTCCGGACGGCCTCCTCTTCATTGCTGTTGACACAATTTCATACTGAGTTAAAAGGGGCAGTTGCTAGACAGAATAAAAGAGTGCCTCTACGTCACTTCAAAAGGCGTTACACTTTACCCTAGCCTTCTCTCCCGGAAATTCCAAAATATCCTCTAAACTGCGAACCAAACATTGTTTATGCAGCTTTACTGAGGAAAGTTTGGTACTGATGAAGCAGGCTATAGGAAACTCTCACAAATTCCTTTTGTCACTGTCGTATAAACGGAGCGTCCATTTTGTGCGCTTTTCCAGTGATGAAAATGTCCACGAATATAGTTATGCTTGAGTGCACCCTATTTTATATCCCCAGAAGTGCTAAAGCACTGCACGATCCGTTAGCTCTAGTCTTGACATTGAAAGGGAATCTTGGCCGCACTGACTTGGAGTATTTTATTCTAGTTTCCTCGGACTTGGCGGCAAATGATTTCTTTGTAGGAGGTGAACAATTTAAGATTGCTGCCTTTGATGTATTCAGCTATGGCTCCCATCCTGGAGCTTCTCGTGCGATGGTCATAGGTGCGGCAGAGCAAATCTACTTAGTTGCCAATGCACTGGTCCCTGTCTTAGATCAGCACTTTTTCTGCCCTGCTTTCGACCAACAAGAGCTTCACAAGAGGCAGAATTCTTGGTTGCATGTTGAACTTGGGCCTGTCGTCAAGTGTGTGTTGGATGTCAGTAGACAGTAACGGACCGTCGCGATAAATTATTCCCTCCCGCTTGTCCTTGCGAATCCCCTGCTTTCTAGGCAAGCTAGTAAAAAGATTCTGCCTGAGGAATTCCGTAATCTGCTTCACGCTTGGAAGGAGGAATGCAAAATTCCTCTCCGTTTCTGCTCGTTCTTGCTCTCTCGCTAATCAAGACACCTTTAGGCTTTCCTTGCACCTATCCACTTGTTTTCTAGTCTCGGTCCTAATTACTTTGAATATACTTTTGGCGTAGCCAGCAGACGGGGGCTGCCGTTGAAGGGCCTTAACACTTTTGGTGCCAGGTATGCGGTGCAAATGGCAGAGACATATACTCATGCTCGGTAGCACAGTACAATTATCCCATTATAAAATTAAGAGTGTGCTGGTAAGTGTTAGCAGAACCTAAAAAAACGACTACTAGTAGAAGCAATTAATTGTGGCAAAATTGTAAGTGGGCCTAGTTGGTTTTTCATCACGAACTGAATGGCAAAAAAAACCGGAAAAGAGTAAGGAAGATGAAGCACCAGGCGTAACTCGCAAATGAATACGAAAAAAAAATACAGGAAGCATACGAAATAAAAACTTAAAGCCGTTTACAACTTCTTGTAACGCCGAATTGGAGCACAGCTCTTGAGGAGGAGGAGGGAACGGCACTGGGGGGGGGGGGGGGGGTCAAGTGACCTCGGGAAGGGGGGGGGGGGGTCACGTGACCTTGGGGGTCACGTGACATTGGGGGGTCACGTGAACTCGGGGGGGGGGGTCACGTGTCGATGCGGATACCGATGACGTAATCAGTGACGTCACTGATGACGCCATCAGCGATGATGACGATGACGATGCGGATGCCGATGACGTCGTAAGTGACGATGGCGATGCCGATACCTTGGGAGGGGGGTCACGTGAACCCTCCTCCCCGAGGTCACCGAAGGTACCCGAGGTCCTCCCGAGGTCCTCCCAAAGGGACCCGAGGTTCTCTCGAGGTCCTCCCGAAGGAACCCGAGGTCCTCCCGAGGTCCTCCCGAAAGACCCCGAAGTCCTCCCAAGGTCCTTCCGAAGGAACCCGAGGTCCTCCCGAAGGAACGCGAGGTCCTCCCGAAGGACCTTGGGTTCCTTCGGGAGGACCTCGGGTTTCTTCGGGAAAATTTACCCCTAATGCACCTCGCGGTCACGCCGACGGCGATGGCGACGGCGACGCCGACGCCGCTCAAGCCGGAAACAGGCGCCTAAGAGGTGCGCTCTAAAACAAGGGGCAGAAGCAAGTGTGTGGGCGAACCGTTGTTGGCCTTTCTTGACAAATAATGTTTATTTCTGAAGAAGGAGTGCGTAAATGACAAGTTCTTTTCATGAACAGTATATAAGTGAGTGAGTTTCAAGTTAAGCTTTCAAATGCAAGTTACGCTTCTTGTTGTCTCTTCCTACCTTGCCTTTCTGTTTTGTCTTGGCGTTCAATTCGAGATGACAAAAACATCTAACACAACACAATATTTTGCTTCAATTAATTTGTTCTACCGACACATCATTTTTATCTTCTCCCAACCCCTACCAGTCCACTCTCGATCTTAAAAACCTGATAGACGTATCATGCTGCCGAACAATGCAGTCTGCTTATGCATTTTGCACCAGACTCCTCCCGCCAGATGTTTGGACACTCTTCAATGGCTGTTCCTCGTCTACTGACCACGCCAAAAGGATTCGTGAAATCATTAAATTCTAGACTTGGAAACAAGCAGAAATTTTCAAGGGCTGCCTAAAGGGACTGCACTCTACGGGAGGTCAAGAACTAGCAGAAGCAGAGAGGAGTTTTGCATTTCTCTTTTCGTCTGCCAAGCAGGTTGCGAAATTCCTATGGTAGAAACAATTGGCTTGCTTGCCAACAAAGCCACGGACTAACAAGAAACAGCGTGAGGGAGTACCTTTCCTCGGCAGTTCGTCACTGCCTGATGAAACCCAACAGACCCTTTACAATTGATCCGAGTTCAGTGCGGAACCAAGACTTCTGCCCTGATAAGCTCTCGCTGGTCAGAAGCATGTCAGAGCAGTGATCCAAGACAGGTATCGGCGCCTTGCTTACGGAGTGGGCGTGCTCTCCCGCGTCTATGGCCACCAGACGAGAAGCCTGAAAATTGGAGCCATCGCTGACTGCTTCGAATGCAGCAATCTCAAGCTGCTAACTTACACTGGCACGCATTCTTCGTTTTCCGGCCTCAAGAGTTCTTCGTTGCCGAGTCCGGGGAAGCTATCTTCACAAACATCAGGTGAGTGCAGCCGGAATAAACGATAATAATACCTGGACAACAGAGAAACAAATGATATTAACACCTTGGGTACAAAGTACAAACACAAATCTCAACACAGCTAGGTGACTGTGCATGTCGAAAGTCGACCAGACGTTGATAGGATCCAGCCAAGATCCCTGATCCAGATGAAGTCTAGGGTTAAGTAATTGTGCGGTGCTTTAGTACTTCAGGGGTTAGAAACAAAGGTGCCTTCAAGGAAGAAAGATCTTTTTCTGGGTATTTTCTTCACAACCAAAACGCGCAGAATGGACTTTCCAATTGGGGATATAGTGCCGGAAAGGAATTTGTGGCAGTTTCAAATAGCCTTCTCTTTCAGTGTCCACTTTTCCTCACTGGATCTGCCGACAAATATTTGGTCCGCAGTTGAGAGGAGGTTTTGGAATTTTTGAGACAGGTGCCTATGAGAAATTCTGACATTTTCGATTGACGCAGATGACCTTTTTCACTCTGTCCCACATCAATATCTTTTTAACGCAGGAAGACATTGTAGAGGCACCAACGGAAAGCCGGCCTTCCGGAATGCGTACCGGACTAGTGTGAACAGCTTCATTGCACATTTGTCTTTTTATCTAGGCCATACTTTGTCTCCTTTGACAGGTAGGAGTATGTGCAAAACTAGGTTATTTTATCAGGTCACGAGTGACTCCTGTTCTTTGAAACATTTAGTCAGCTCACTGTGACGACGCTATTTTTCAAAAGCTTGAGGTGAAGGAGACCTCTACGATTTTACATACATTGGGGAGTTTTCGTAAATCATTTTATTGTGTCCCCTAACTCTCTCCGCAACTCGCTACGATACCCGGAAGCACTAAAGTCAAAGCCATCGGCGAATAGTCACAGTAGCGGTTTCATCAATCCAGAGGCCTCAATGGAGGTGGAAACGTGGTCTACGAAAACTCCATATTGATGACTACCTTTTAATTGTTCTACCACCCAATAACCTCACAGAGGCAACGGTGGCCGATTTGTTGGGCACCTTCACTGCTTGCTCCCATGAACTATAATTTATTCATCAACAGCCTGTGAGGGACACCTCCACTTTTTTATATTTCAAACTTAAATTTTCGGATGACCTTATTCGCTCTGCCTAGGAATACCGCTCCAAAACAGCCGCGCTACTATAGAACTCGGCCCACTCCAAGCTGGTGAAAACAATTCCGAGGACACCTAAGCACTTCTTATGAGTTGTTAATGTGAAAGCATAACTTCCTCTCGCTTGTGTCTGCTGTGCCGCTAGGTAAGACAACGGCGGGAAGGCGAAGCTCGACGCGGCCTGTGCTGAAATCACGTGTCCTCTCAATATCATCATCGCCCTAGCTGCGGGTACCGGTTCACGAAGTTAGACCTCTAAGTGTAACGTTAGGCTTAACGTCAGGCCAGCGCAGACCCGTGTCCACCCCTCTCGCTGCGCCGTCAGCAGTTCGGCTGGCTCCTTAGCTGCGAAAACACCGTTGCTATGGAGCCATAAGATGCATCGCAGCTAATGGGAATTTACGTCCCGTTTCGCTCAGGGAAATTTGGGTGCCCTGTATCGCTGCTACCGACAACGATAACTCCGACTTCACTCAGATAATGCCGTTTTGCTCCCTGGTAAAGTTAATGCTTTCCATTAAAAGAGGCTTCGCTCCTTCGTGCCTTGGAACCTCTTTGACTTTCATGTCCTGAGGAAACGGGGAGAAGCTTCAAACGACATGTCGACCGACTGATGAGGGCGGCGTTACCGCAAAAAAAAAATTGATTGACGTTGTAGAAGGCCCGAAGAGGAAGCTTATCGGCACCCAGAAGGCAACTTGATAGCGCGAGAGGAAAAGGCCGGCGATTTCCCTATTATATATTCCTTACCTCACAACTTTAAATTTGCTGAATGCTAGCCTGTCTCGGTGTTGTTGTTGTTTTTCTTCCGCTCCGAACAAGATATTCCGTTCGTGTTGAAAAATAAATTACCCTTACTTGGAAAGTGACGGCAGAAAGAAAAAGCACCAAAACAAATTCGTGGAATGCACCACGGGGATGAAATATGACAATCCACCTTCATGTGGTCGCTCTTACGTAGGCCCAAAAGAGTGATACGTTAGTGGCTGCGCAAGGAACGACGCGGCCACCACTAAATAGTCATCGTCGGGTCACTTGGCAGTGCATCTCAATGTTTGCGAGTGCGCACCGTTTTTTTTTTTCGGACATCAAGATCACGAGGAGACACTGAAACAAAATGGCAAGAGAATAACACGACCCCTATGAAATAAAAACAGCAGCATACGCAAGTGTGTGTAAGTAAGCCATCGTTGGCCCTTATTGATAAAGTATTAAGTATTTGTAAATGACGTGTTGCTTTTACGTACAGTTTGTAACTGAGTATTTTCAAGGTAAGATTTCATTGCAAGTTACGCCTCGTGATGTGTCTTGCTTTTCTTTGTCATTTTGTGTGTTCAGTTGGAGAAACAAAATAAAATAGTCTTACTTACTATTGTTATGTGCTAGCTTTATTTGCTCTTTGCTTTACGTAATTTATTAGGGCGCTTCGCGAAAAACTTTGGTCGTATTTCCTGGTATCTAAACGACTCTTTAACGGCATAATTTTAACTTCATATTATACGGGAGATAGCGTAGCTATACCTTATTTTCCCGTCGTTTTAATGAATACCTTCAGCGGCAACTAACACTGGAGTGATAAAAACTGACTTAATCATATTTTAATGAATGTGAAGAAATATTCCTTGATCTATCCGCTCCAAACGAAATAGGCAAACATATTCAAGGGAGGTTTCCAGGACTTCACTTATTGTGTCTGATCTCAGCTGTAAGGGTCGGAAAACATTATTGGGACCAAGAGAGTGGGCGAAGTTGGTGGAGCGTAAATGAAATGAATGACAAACTCTAAGTCGACATTACCGTTTGGTACATAACTACCGATTTTCAGAAGTTTTATATTCGATTTATATGAATTGAAAATCGCAATACCAAAAGTTGACTTTTGCAACCACTTTTTAATTCAAAACATTGCAGCTGCATCTTATGTTACCGGATATGCCATAACCGACGAACAGCGTTGTCTATAGACGATGGAAAGACATTTTCTGGCGTTCCTGCTATGGTACAGCAAATCGCCCGACTGTGAGTAATTTTACTCAAAGATTGCACGAGGCATGACTCTCCGTATGCAACATCGAGAATTAGAAACACATTCAGAGATTATAGCGATGTCTACTTTGGTTCCGTGTTTAGGTAGTGACACGACCCGGCGGTAGTAGTGCAAGTCGCAAAGGGAAGTTTCGGACGACCGCTATCCCACAGGGCATGGGCTGGAGAGGCAAGAACAGAGACAAGCAAACTCAGCTGGCATTGCGAGAACTTCCCATTGAAATTAGTTGATATCAAAATCCCCGAAGGATGCACTGCAATCCACGTTGACACTACGTTCAGACATTGCGTTAAAGAGAACCGTTTATATATAGCTCACACTCTTTGTACTTCAACCCGTTTCCCAGATTTAAATACCCATCGTGCACGTCGTAATATAATTCTAATCCCGGCCTCAAATATTTCTAAAGAAACAACTATCCTTATTGTTGGTAAACGACGAGGACCAAAGCCATTTATCATTGCGAACTTCTCCCACTCTTGAACGATACGGCTTACGAAGATTGCTACGTCTGTCTGAACAAACGCTTGTCAAAACGACTGACATTAAACTGAACGTGCCTTTACGCTTCTTACAAGCTATAAGTACAATCTAGAGACCATGGCTTCTCCCATTGCGCCGTCCGTGTACAGATAGTCATTCTGAAAGTCCGTAAAAGACACCAGCTCAGTGTAACAAATCAAAATCAAACTATGCTCAGTTAGAGCGCGTTGCCATCTTCCCGTCCTACGCATTACTCGTCTTAGAAAGGGCCAATTTGGACCGTTTTTAAGACGAGTAATACCCGCAAGGCGATGTCCGATACCGAAGGTCTAGCTGCTGGTGGCAGGTAGTTCTCCGAGTCGATCTGGCTAACTGGTAGCCAGCAGTCACCAGACTCTTCGCCTCCGGACGTTGCCTTGCGTGCACCGCTGTAGCGATGAGGACTCAGCCTGGTCACCTAGTGCCTAATCTCCGTGCTCCAGCCTGGCTAATCCTTCCCTGCCCGACTGCCCCAGTTATTATCTCCTCACAAGGCCCTTTGCCGCACCTTGAGCACCGCACTACGACGAAGCAGGTCCAAGGAATTTCGGCTTTACCTCGCAAGCCCCGTCGTGTTGGGCTGCCCCACTATGCGGTACCGTCTCTCTAACCTCTTTGTACTTATGCATTTGGCCCGCCAATTGTAAAACCTCCGTATTAGTTCCTGTGCTATTGTCAGTCACTTGCTTAAGTCTTCCTGTGGCGTTCGTTGAGTGTTTTGTTTTATCGCAATAATCTTTTGGTAATAAATGTGTCTGCAAACCATTTCACCCCAGTGTGTTTGTCTTTGTTCTTCGCGTCCCCTGAGCCCAGGAGTTGTGGTATGGCGGACGTCCGAATCTTCCCGCTCTGACCCACGCTACTACCGCCATGGTTAGTGACAGGTGTGCATGTATACTAGATCGTTTAATGAAATTGTTATTAAACAAAAATAGGCACGCTAAAATAAAATATTTATACAGTGGTTTACAAAAATTAACAAACCTTGCGAAGTAGTAAATTGTAGAAGTACTTTTTTGAAGTTAAACCAACTTAAGTTTTATTCTGTGCGAACCAGGCCGCCGAAGCAACTACTCTATTGTAAAAGCTATTCTCGATCGACACTGCAGCGGGATATATAGGGTGGGTATAGTCACCAGGCTCGATCTAAAATATACCGTAAAAATCGGCGCCTGCACGCAGCCATCTAAACTTTTCGTCAAAGGTGTATTTCACAGGTCGGTTTTTATGTTTTTTTTTTTTTTTTTTAAATTACAATACGTAGTTCTCTTTTAGTAAAAAATAGGGCCAAGAAACTTGCTAGGGTCTATGGCGGGCGGCGACCCAGACGACCGAGTCCGGCAGCGGGGTCTGTTTGGCGATCGTATTGATAGATGGCATCGGGAGCAACGTCCGAAGGTGCAGCCAACCAGCGAAAGATAGCAGACGACACGCAGACGAAATCCGTTGGCAGCAAAAGCGCCGCCGTTATGCAGACGTGTTTTTTTACTTTGTAAGTTTTGCTCTTATTGTTCGCATTTATTTTTTAACCAAGATACATTTTAAAAAAAATTATATTTATTTTAATAAACCAAGGTGGTTTGCGAGCCGTCGCGATAAGGAGGTAGCGCTATCTATCAATAGCAACGCCAAACACCCCGCTATTGGACCCCTGTCGTCTGCTTTGCTGCCCGCCATAGATCCTGACAAGTTTCTTGGCCTTATTTCTTACAGGAGGAGAGCTACGCTTTGTAATTTTACAAGAAAAAAAAATACCTGTGAATCACACCTTTGACGAAAAGTTTTGATTGCTCCGTGCAGGCGTCGACTTTTACGGTCTATTTTAGATCGAGCTTGGCGACTTGAACCACCCTATATTAATCGCACTTAACATTCATTCAAAGCAGAGCTAAGACCTAGCACGTTTTAAACATGCAATAATGCGAACTCTTTGTTGTCCTTTAAGGTTTCAACATTGCAACCTCCAGGGATATTAACTTCTCTATTTTCATAATTCATTGTAGTCCCTGAGGCTGCTGAGATTTGATTTTGTATTCAACAATGCAGTCTCACGCAGTTAAGCTCTATGTTTTTGTTTAACATTGTAATTTCTCAGGTTGCTGAGTCTTTTGTCTTCATTCAACATTGCACTCCTTCGGTTTGTTGAGTTCTGCATTTTTATTTAACATTGCTGTACCCCAAATTGTTGAATTTTGTGATTTTATTGAACATTGCAATTTCTCAGGCTGCTTGGTGCTGTATTTATTTTTATTAATCATTGCAGTAACTCACGCTGTTAATCTTTGTATCTATTTTTTTTTAACATTGGATTCTCTCAGTCTGATAAGCTTTTTATTTCGATCGTTGGTATACGTTTCCCACCCAAATAACATTATTATTAATATAAAAAATAACGTGTATATCAATAATATTATCAACATAACCAGGTTTCAGTTTTCCCCTAGTGCATGTTCTGATAGCCGAAGATAGAACTTGGCCGAGCGAAGACGACAGAGTCGTATACTTGTTTCGCCAACAGGGACATGGCGCAACACGCCCGACTAGTGGGCGCTTAGTGTTCCTGTATTGAGAGCGGGGTCGCCGCCCTCTTACAGGGGCTTGCGTAAGCAGTTGCGTATAGGGATAATACATTCCACAGCTCCGGCCGGTCTGCGACAACGGTGGTGTTCGCGTCCGCGTATTCGGAAAAGCTTGTGCAGTAAGTAAACAGTCCAATTTCGGCAATCTGATTGGCGAGCTTGACGTCGCCATAGGTAACGCCAGTTGAAAAACTCTCAATGCCAGCGGCACCGAATAAAATTAACGACGCCATCACCGCCGTTTGTCTCAGTGGCCACCATTGGCGGCGCCGCACCGTTGACACGTTGACTCTGGTACAGTTTCCGATACCCGATATGAAGTTCCGCTAATACCAAGGGCGGCTTTCTGATCAATCCAGCCATCTCTCCCGGTGGCTAAAATAGCCGCAACAGGAGTTTTTCTGGTCACCTGACCTAACACTCCAGTTGACTCCGCTCAGATTGCGTAATTAATGCTTGCCGTGCATTTTTTTAGCTCTCGCGAATTTTCTCGGAAATAACTCTACATGTATATCATAAAGAACGGCATGTCCCCGCAAAAGTTTGAATTTTTACCGCAAAATTAGGCAACGCGTCACCGAACGCTCACCATCTGGCTAAATGTATATTAGTATTACTGGTCGGAACCAAATGCTAAACTTTTGTAACTAACCGTTATTATATTAAAAAGTTATGCTGATTTTTTTTTTTAATTTCAATCGAAAAATCGGGCCATTAGAGTAACATGGCGTCATTCAGCCACATGAATTGGAGAGCTTCGTTCACCACCATTTTACCAAGAGAGACGTTGTTTTTGGATTCAATAAACGTTTCTTTACTCACTTCTGTATTGAAAGTTAGTGCACCCTAAGACATGAGTAATCTGTTAGAGTAATGTGGAATTTGGAATCAGCTGGAAAATAGTATGAAGCCTGCCAAAAGAAAAGGTGGAATTTATGGCGCGTCTGCGACTGGACATTCCTAATAAAAGCAAACACTTTGAGGATTAGTACACACCCGTATGCAAAGGTATCGGCATCGTTAAAGCCATCGCGGCGAGATTCCTATTTGGGAAAAAAAGGAAGACGCTAAAATAATTTTATTTTCATATCTCGCTGGTGGCTATATCCGCATGTTTTGAAGGATCAAATAAAGCATCAAAACGAAAAAGCAGTTGGTTGAAAGAATAGCCTACGTCAAAGAGCAGGACTTGGGACATTGTGGTAAACGGTTTCGCGGCAAGACTTTTGAAGTTAGCTAAATTATGGTTGAATAATAAAGCAATGTCTCTGAGGTAGCAATATCTTGTGCTCCTTCTTAATGATTGGCCTCACAGCATGAAAGTTACAGAAGGGTCATTCCATGTCAAATAAAAGCGCGGAAATTGGCATATGGAGAAAAGCATATTTGAATGAAGAGGCTTCTGAACTCTAAGAAAATGTTTTTGCCAAAATATAAATTTTATTTTTGGTGAAAATATGCTCTAAATTTTTTGAATTTGCATAATCCCTTGTTGTTAACAGAATCATTGTTCAAAAACGCTTGTGTACCACAACACTCCTAAATACCTAATAGCCTGCGCTACGTTACACTAAAATACAAATATTAAAAGACGCCATTTTGAGTCCAAATAGGAGCTACAAAAATTCACTTTATTAGATTTCTTTGTTTTCTATAGTCAATCTGGAGTTGATTGTTAGCTACAATACTTTTTTTCGTTTGCTCTCATAGAGCTAATAATTTGATTGCACGTGTTAAACTTCCAAAGCCTGGTGTTGGTGCGTTTTTAACATATTACAAAATGTCTCGTTTATGCAGGAACGGCCTTATATAGAGGCAAAATAAAGCAATGTGGGCATTGGGGCCTGGAACTTCCGAAGTAGCCAAATGTTCACTCCACCTCATCTCTTGGCCATAGCAAAAATAAAATAAGAAAAGGATTTTTTTTTTTTTTTTTTGCTGTGAAATTCCTTTTTGAAGATGAGCCCCTCCGATCATGCGTCCAGTTGCCCGCCTCCTAGGCGAGGCAGTCTGGCTTTCGCCAACGAGGTGTAAACGGTGTGAGATGCCATCGCAAGGTTTTCAACGCTCTCTTTAAAACTCGTTTTATTCACTTGTTGAGGACGTTATTCTGACGTCTAGTAATCCGTATCCTCTTTACCTAACGTAATGCTACTGGCGTTTTACGTTTACTCTTCTTCTACCCAAGTAACTGGCAACCAGGGCTTGTCAGTATCGCGATACAAATCTATCGGGATAGTATCTTAGAGATATTTTCGAGTGTCTGTATCTCCGTATGGAGGTGCATTTGAAAAAAATGTATTCGTAGCTCGGTAGTCAGATACATTTATGATACATCGCTTGTATCGCGACACTTTGCCAGGCTTAGGTATCTCGTTACATGTGTTGTCCTTTTTAAATTAAATTTCAAATATAAAAATATTCGTTTAGTGCAAGTTTATAATGTTAACCCGCTCTATAACACAATCAACCTCAGTCACCGAAATTTAACATAAAACAAAAAAAAAACTGTGGCTTAAGATAGGTTACGGGCAAAAATAACAACATCAGCTCCTCCCACTAAGCCCTCCACTCTTTCCAATTTAGCAGAAAAAGACTGTAAAGGAGTTGAGTGAACCAAAGGTATGGTCCTGTTGTCCAGTCACCCCACACTGTGGGTGACACAGAAGCTTTTAAGACGACAGTTTGAGATCCGCTCTCACGACAAAACAGGGTTCATTTCGGGCAGACGTCTTTTATGAAGAATGGCACGCAGTATTACCGTATTGTAACTATGTACTTCAACGGCGGTTACATGTTTTCTTTAGCTGAATCAATGGTCAATAAAAAGTTCGAGGTAAACGGAACATTATAAAGTGGCACAAAAAGGAGCAAAAGCATAAATTACCATTCGTATTCGCCGTAAACAATACTCCCCCCCCCCCCCCCCTCTAGCAGCGTTCATGAACAAATTTATTTCTATGTGTATCTGTATCTGCATTCCGGAATTCTTTTTCACCGGTTTTGCAAAAGTATCTCAGGGATATCCCGTTGCCTAAAAGAGAAATAAATATCAGTATCAGCATTTTGGGCACTAAAACACGTGTATCTCAGTATTTACATTTCCGAACACTTTTTGGAGTATCTCTGCCCAGCTCTGCTGCCAACGCACGCAGGCCTGCATGGTCTGCTTCCCGTGTTTGGAAATGCATACTGAGCGTCTGCCACGTCTGTCGTATGTCCACATATAAAAAGTATTCCGACCGTATAGCTCATTACCGATGCGATATGGTAATGGTGATGTAACTTCTACATTGAACTTAAATGTATTTTGATAGAACATGTGCTACTGAAAGTAACGTAATGACGGAAAAAGAATTTCAATCTTCGTGGCGGAAGCCTTGAGGTCACGTACATGTGCATCATTTTAGGCTTCATAGTACACAGGCGGTGAACAAAACATATCTTGAATTCTAAACTCACTGGTATTTTTAGAGGAACTTTGTTAAGAAATGGCAGTTGCACGAGTGCCGTCTTCGCCATCTGAGTGTCATGCTCGGCAAACAATAGATGAGGTAATAATCACCATGCTAAGTTGATTTATTAAACAAATTATCGATTAACTTTTCAACTAATAGTTTCATGGCTGATGTTCCAATTCCAGTATTGACAACAACTACTATCACAGGCTTGACCAATTTACAAAACTCGCGAAAAGGTAATAGTTTCTTAGATATTCGTCTATCAGCCTTCGCGTGTTTACTCCTGATTTCAATATTGCGCGCAAAAAAACTCCAAAAAGTACCGCCCACAAGGACGCTTGGAAGAGTGACGTATTTGTTTACATGACGCAGTCACTATCTCAACAGCGCGTTCTTCGTGGATGCGACAACGAACTTCGAAATATCCTTGATATGTCCAAAGACATTTAAGCTCAGTGCTGAATTCGACATCACTGTTATTATTTTTCATCGATGAAGAACTATCCGGTCAGAATTGTTTTTTCGTGTTGACATATGAACGACGAGGTCGAGGCGCAGTCTGCCTTTCCGAACTCGGGAAGCGAATTATGAACGCCTGCGCTCGTCAGAAGTAACCTTTGCAATAGAGTGAAAATAAGACGCCAGTGTCATTACGTAAGGTAAAGAGGATACATATGCGTAGATGTCAGGCTAACCTTTACTTTAACTGAATAAAGAGTGTTTTCAGGCGAGAGTTGAGGATCTAGCAGCGGCGTCGGCTGAGGGAATTTCGCGTCTGCCTTCGTGGATATTTTGCTACTCTCTTATGCCGCTTATTTGCTTAGACAAAAATAATAAATATTCAGTAGGTGCTACTTACCTATACTGTAGTCATACAAGAACTATAAATCCCCAAGTAACGGTGGAACAAACCAATTTTACTCACATATGAATAAGGCATCGAAATTGCGCATGACAAATTGTTTCGTTTTTATCATTACCAACGCTACACAGCTGACTTCTATTTAAAGTAAAGTTGTTTTTTACTTCTCCCTTCGAAATGCGCGCATACTTGTTAGATAGGTGACCACTACAAGGTACTAAAATAGCAAAAAAGAATCACATGCACTATAATCAACGCGTGCTCGTATCACAAAACGTGCTAGCGCAAGTTCTGACCAAACGTTAGGGCACTTTCTCGAAACGCCTTTCCCCTTTCGTTGCCTGTTTTGTGGCCGTATTCATTCAAATATTCTGCAATAGTTTCTATTTGTTTGCTTCTAAGCGATTCTTCATCAGCGTTGGTTTTGGTGGTGTTCGTAAAATGCAGAAGCACGCGACTGTCTTCGTCAACGACTGAACTACAGAAGCACGAATTCGATGCGTATTTGGGGCAAATAAAAAAAGACTGCTTATATTTCTTATATTTCTTTCTTTCCCTTCATAGCCGCCCGCGAGCATAGGGAGTGAACATTTTAGGAGCCGAAGAGCAACCTAAATTTCTGGCTTGTATAAAATTTGAATGTAACCTGAAACACTGAGTAGTAGCCGATGTTCCTTTAGGAGAATTGCTGCGGCTGGCGCTGCTTACCTCAAAACAGAACTTGGTAAAGCTGAAAACCGCTGCCACCGCGACCACGAAGGCACACGCATGACGTTCACCAACATAAATTCGGTGAGGTTTGGAACCGAAGTCCGCCATATCAAACCGCTTTATATAAAACAAATATACTAAAACACTACGGGGATAATAAATAACACGTGATATCAGAGGAATTATATTTCTTCAAAGCGAAGTCGAAAGTCTTTGTCACGCCCGCCCTCCCTTGCATGCAGTGGACGCTTATAAAAGAAAGAGCGGTTAATAGACCGATCTCACCAGGAGTTGTGCGACGCCACCGCTGCCGCGGTGCATGCTGGTACCTGTAGTTGTACCCAGTTTTCCGGCCGCGTCAATACGCATTGTACGCCCGCCCAGCGTTTGGAAATTTTCTGGTTAGCACGAGACGTTTAGTGGGGTGTTTACTCATGGCTTTCAATGGGTGGCTTCGCCCGTTGTATGCCACGGTGCTACATTAACAGCCCCCGAAAAAAGTCCTCGGATATTTTGTCTTCCCGAAAGAAAGCAGCACGGCAAAGAAAGGTAAACAGAGCCGGACAGAGCGGCAGGAAAAATAGCGTTTTTTCATTTGTTTCGCGATTTTTCTTCATAATTTATATCCACCTATTGCACGTCAGCTAAAAAGTGTAAGTTTACAGGGCACGAGACACACAGCATGCCGAAGTGTTCCGTACGTTTGAATCTCTCTGAGCATTCGCTCCGTAGCGGTCTATCCGTTGGTCTATCTCCACTAAGTTTGGTGAGGCCGTTTTGAATACACTTTTCGCTCAATGAATTTTGGTGGCTATAACTCTTAATGTGATGACATCTTTTAAGCGCAACTGTGCTTCAAAAGATCAGGACAATCACTAAAAAAAAGCTGCGATTTTTTATATGCATCCCTTGAAATGAAACAGCTTTTTTCGGAAGCGGTTTTCATTTTTTTTATACAAAAATTAAAAGAACACCTCATAATGCAATTTAGAGGTGCAACTATTACCAGGAGAAATGTAACAATTGAGCCTAACCTATTTTGTGGTGGTCTATTAGGCTAGCGCTACTGATCCAGAAAAGAGCTTCCAACGTCGGGCGACTCTTAGCGTTCGGAGGTTGCGCAAACAAAACGAAGCGGAATAGAAACTGTAGACAAAAAATCATCTCCACACTAAGTTTTCAGGTATCTTGCATGGTTACTTCCTTTTGAGAGATGACAATTGTAACGGCGCATCAGGCATGACCTTTCTGTAGATCATTTCTTCTCTCTGTGCAGGCTTCTCCCCGCAGTTCATTTGTACTCTGTCGCACAGGCTGTCAACCAGAATGAAACAACTTTTAGAAAACTATCGCTCACCGAGAAAGTCTATTAAGCTCCACTTACTTCATTGTTGATTAAACGTTATGCACAAGACTGAACACTACCAAGCTCAGTTTTTCACCAACACATATGACGCTGTTCCACGGTGCTACACAAAGCCCATGGTCCCCCGACTTTTCTTGTTCTTTGCCATTCAACTAGATGTTCAGTTTCCAAGTTAGTTGAGACATCCGAGCAGCCGGAAAGCTCGAGTAGTGGCGTCGTTGTTTGTTTTCCTGCGGCAGCAGTGGGACGACTGCGTGAACGGTAGTGTGCTCACGCGTTCACGAAGACGAACAAGCACACGACGCCGAAGCAGATGACCAAGCGATTCTAAAGCGATAAGACGACTAAAACTGCATTTCTGCACTTGCTGACAAATTAAGACATCACAACCAAAACAATTTTATGAAGTACAGACATGCAGGAGAATCCAACCTGATACCGGGGCGTTCCAAACGATAATCTACGATGTACGCGCAACCCTATGTAGCCGGGATGCCGGAAAGCGATGACTACAAGTAGCATGGCGGCGGCACCACTTCTGGAATGCGCGTGCCTGCGCAGTTCGCTTGGTGACATCGGTCTATTTGTTTCTAGAGGAGCTTTCTGTATATTTATCTATAAATAAAATAGCTACCTTAGAAGCGTTTGCAGTGAAAGGCGCAGTACTAGAGGATTTCTGAATTCGCAGTGGTGGTGCGAAGGACAATGTTGAACGCTGTAACATATGTCTAATTTCTTTTTGTTTTGAGCACAGCTTGCTTGCCTTGCAGTTTTCTAAATGTGCCGATGAGCCTCGTGCTTGCGCCTACTGAGAAATGCTTTTTACCGTGTTTATGTTAAATTTATTTACAGCTTCGTATAAATTGCTATACTTCGTCTCATCCTACGATGGACTAAGGGACAAAGCCATGGGCCGCCAGGTCCAATCACGTTCCACGCTACACTATGACATGCCTAGCATTGATTAGGGGCGGACGAATAATGCTCCGAACCCAAAAACGCTGCATCATTCTTATAGCTTTGACACTGCAAACATCCTCTTTTTTGCGATGTAAAATTGTTGAGTCACTCAGTGCTCTTTCGATTCGAACCACTGTCCACCCATCCCCATCAATAATCTGAGACGCGGGCACTGATACGCGCATCAGAGCGCAATATGCGATTTCTAAGTGGCTCGTGATTGGATCTGGCGGTCCGTAGCTTTTGCCTTTAGTCCATCGTAGGGTGAGACGAAGTATAATAATGTAGGGAGCGGACCTCTTTGCGCAATTTCGTTGTTTTCCTTTGCACCCGTCCTCACTATGCATTCTTCCTTTGCGTTTGTCTTTTGCAGGCTTGGCATAAAATGGGACGACTCGAAGTCAACCGACGAGCCGTGCAAAGTTACTGACGGTTACATCATGACCAAAAATGGAGAGCCTACTGAATCAGCGAATTTCTCCTCGTGCTCTTACGAAACATGGCAATTTAACTTCTTGTTGTAGTTAAGTAACACTTCAAAATTGCGATCATTTACTCTAGCTCACATTTTTTTTTACTGCCGCATATTATTCGGGCAGGCAACACGTTTCTAAAGCATGTGGTGGAACATTTGGAAGACTTGGATTGGGAAAGTCACCCGAAATCATGTGTCGCGGATGTTAGACCCGCCATAATAGTTATCGAAATATTCGAACAATGTAAAAGGCTAGTGCAGGTGGTTCTGCCATTTGTCCCTCATATGAGTGGCATATTTTATCGTTGTACTTAGCACCCTCTTTCCCGCGTAAATTTCTCTTTGCGATGTTATATGTAAAGACAATTTCTAAAAATAAACATTTTTTCGACCTTCCTAAGAAAAAATAATCTATTATTTAAAACTTAAAAACGAGTGAGGGGTTCTATTTTATTGTAGTATAGAAGATCACTCAAATACTGCACCCGATTTTATATTGTTTCCAGTATTTTTACTGCACGACAATTTTTGAAAGTCTCCGTCCTGCAAAACAACATTTTGGATTTGACTCCTTATTATATTCTCATCATATTTCGCGTACGAGAGGCAATGGGTACCTCTTTTTTAGAGCGCAGCTCTTAGGCGCCCGTTTCCGGCTTGAGCGGCGTCGCCGTCGGCGTAACCGCGCGATGCATTATGGGACGCGTGACGTCACTGATGACGTCATCTGTTACGCCACTTATGACGTCATCGGCATCTACATTGTAATTGTCATCATAATTGATGACATCATCAGTGACGTCACTGATGACGTCATCGGCATCCGCATCGTCATCGTCATCATCACTGATGACGTCATCAGTGACGTCACTGATAACGTCATCGGGGGGTCACGTCACCCCCCAGTACCTTTCCCTCCTCCTCCTCGAGAGCTGCGCTGTAATTCGGCGTTACAGGGAGTTGTAAACGGCTTTAAGTTGTTTTTTTTTGTTATTGATATAAATAATAGTGAATATGTGAATCTTGCCATTCGGGCAGAGCGAGGGATTATTATTTTCAGGTACGTCGCGAAATATACAGAAATATAAGATTGAAGGGAGCAAAAATTTATAAAAAAATCGTAAAGAGCAAGATAGCCAGTCTTACCAAACAGATCCTCATTGAAAAAAATATTATATCGGGCTGCTGGAAGCAAATAAAGTTTAACGTTACAACGCGCTAAGCCAGCTTTTATTTATTTTTGGTTGTGTAACATAAATAGCGTTTTGAATAACGTAATCGAATTAAAATACGAAACCTAATCAGATATTATGAGAGAAGTAATAGGTGTTCTTCTTTATCAGGTGGATCACATGAAGCAAGTTATAAAGGACATAGCCGATACGATCACGTTTCCTCATTTATAGATACATTTTTTTGTATCACATGCCTTCGATATATTAATGCACCTGTTATTAACTTCTTTCTTATATATCGCCCAAAAAATTAACTTTAAATCAACTTTCTACACTACTTTCCTGGGAGACTGTATATTTCTCTTTATAGATTTTCAAGGTAAAATAAGAAATGTCTAATGTAATAAAACGATATGAAATACCTTGGAAACCGTAGAAAGGGACACGAGCCCTTAGCTACCGATAAATCACGTTTTCCCTAGCCTAAATATCTATACTGTAATGGAATGCTTATTTTCTATACACGTCCTAAATGATAGATGGATATTTAGCTGTAAAACATGGCACAATAAATCTTGACCCAATAATACTTCAGAAAGTCAGAAAACGCAGTCCACTAGGCTTAAGGCCTCTTAGTCGCTAGCACATGTTTGTTGTGACCTATTTAACGAGACAGATTTTCATTGATTGATGTATGATAAATTAAAAAAAAAGTCGATGCATAGTGCAATCTACAGACTGTTCTAAATTCGCTAATTTAAGGACGAGGTCAGCCTGAAGACGTTTGTTTTGTCTTCAAGAAATTCGTCCATATTTTTTTTCCTTGCATAAACACGTTGTTTAAATATTATGCTTGAATACTCCACGAGATTGAAGATCTTCCCCGCAAATTTGTTCATGAGCAAGATTTTTTATCTGACCCAAACCCATACTAACAAATGAATGCAAAAACAGCGTAAGTACACCAGACCTTTTTTACATGGGCAGTATATTTCTTAAATTATCTGCCAATGTTTCGTCACAACCAGAAAGCACGGCAAACCAACATGTGAATAAAGGTAAAAAAGAAAACATTCGTCTTACAGCCTGATAAAATCTTATATGTGACCAGATTGAGAAATTAATCATTTAGTAGCTAACTCATACAATAATTTACGGGTTGTTCGACGAATTTTGCAGCACACTCCACAAGGGATGCTTTAATCGCACCGCTAAACCTATGGATTCAGAAAACGACGAACTTCCGGCGAATTTTTTCAATGGTTCAGACTACTGCGAAGTATTATCTGTACGCCAAAATGCCACGACATGCGAGGTAACTGCACAATTATTTTGTGGTTTTGCCAGGGTACCATTTGCGTAAAAGAGTCTAAAATTCAAAATAAAAAAAGTGTTTTTTAAAAGAAACACTTTACTCTCACATACCTGCAACGTTTACTGATAGCCCTACTCGACAGTTTGTTGTCGAGTCATAGACAAAGTAAGATGGAACGCTCGCGCCACGACCGACGTTTACATGATGAGATTTTGAATTCACTTGCGAATGTGACCATGATGGAACCTGAAGCGATACCTTCACTCAACAAGCCTTTCATGCAATTAGGGATACAATTCAGTGAACCTTGGTATTGATGTTGATGTTTATAACGTGCCCAAAAGCACCATGAATGTTTTGACGTTGGTGCGAAGGAAGTTACCCCGAAGTAAAGAAAAAAAAATTACATTCAAAGAGATGCAACACATAAATTACCCACCAAAAATCCTGTCAGAATAGATCATGTTGCAGATATATTCCGCAATTTAAAGATAACATCAGGCATATAAAGGTACTCGTTCTCAACATGAGTATTGCAAAAAACAAATTGAATTCGATATATTGGTGGGACTTAAAAAATGCTTGTCGGGATGAAACCTTGCCTTTACATTTTTAGTTAGCGCCTACAAAAACATGGCGCTGGCTTACTTATACAAACATCCTCACTTTCCAACAGGGCAATAAGTCATATTAATTCAATTATTAAACTTCAGCTCTCCAGCGCGTTTCCAGGTGCTTCAGTTTTTTTTTTGTTTTTTTTTCACAGATTTAGTGGATTTTGAGCACGCTCTGCAGGTTTTCGATTGAAAGCTATATATTTATTTTCACCTATTCAGGAGAATAATAACACAGTTTATTTCATTTTGGAAGCTATTGTGAAGACTAGCCCTTCGTATTAATCCTCTTTGGCGGTAAAGCTAATCAGCCCAAAGAGATTTATTCTAACTTTAACGGCCTTTTGTTTATTTTTATCTCCTCGAATGAAATCAAACACCCGGCCTTAGGGCTCGTAATTTCAGCCCCGGCCAAAGCGTTCATAACTTAATCGGACGAGTCATATAACAGTGGCGTTGCATTCGGATACGCATTCTTTCCCAAAGCTAGTTCAACTTCCCATCGGGGGAAGGAGCGACTTGTATCTCTTGGTAGTCTCTCGCGCATCTAAGGATGCGCTGTCGGTGAACGTGGATTATTAGCATTTACAGTGAAGTTGCATTGGGCCAGTCCGGTTCTGCTCTGGGTAATTTTAATATAAAATATCTTATAGACTGCAGTCGCTTAGATGTTGAATGATTGCCAAGCAATTGAGTTGTATTTAAAACGAAATTGTTTATTTCTATTTTTTTTTATTTTATATGTCGATTTTTATAAATTATGTCCTCCCAATTATGTAGTTGTTCATCGCACTTAACTGTGAACCGCTTTGGTTTAAGCTATAGTTAATGAGAGATTAAGAACCCAGTAAACGCGGCTTCCACCGAGCTTAGTGCGTCCGCTCTGCTTTCGACAACATAGTGCTTCGTCCGCTGCGAGACGTGGCGACATCGGTAACAACGGCGGCAGGCGCAAGCGGAAGGAGCGAAGCCCGCTGCTGAAAAAGCATGACGATATCGTTGCGAGGCGTCGCGTGGCTATCGAGAAGACAGGGAACGTTTCTACCTAGTTTTGTGGGGGGTGATGCCAGGACACGATTGTAACTTTGACAGATGACGCCTTCCCGTTTAATAGGGGTAGGACAAGGCAGACGATCATTGCTTACCCCAATTACCGTGAACCGAACGCGACGACGAGACATGGCATAAGCGCCACGTTAAACGGATAAATGCACACTGCTTTGTAGGCCTCATTTCTTGGGTTCATAATTTACTAAATCCAGCAAAGAACAAGGCAGATTCCAGTGAGGCAGAGTGGCGGTGGCGTCGCTCGATCATCTCACGCAGCGCACTGTGGCAAGCAAAGGATTCTTACGTTAACACAGAGAACGCATCGGGAAGAAACGCTGATAGCACTACGGTTTCCTTAGATGGGGGAGAGCTGTAAACCTACGAAGAGAAGCCATAGTTGCTGACGAAGTGTGCCAACCGTACTCTTGGTGTTGCTAGGTCTCGATTCGATGACTCGGGGCCATTAAGCACTTTGACCGCGACACTACCGTTGCGTTGACGTCGCACGTCATTGCACAAAAAATCGACAGACAAAAGCGGATACCGGCAAGACTTTCCGATTTAAACCCGGGTAGGCAGAGCTGTAAAATCACTGCAAGGACGCGGCACCGCTGTCGCCAACCGCGCGCGTTGCTATATTAAGAAAAGTTTGTCACGCAGTAAGGTCAGTGACGTCACTCTTTAAGGGGATGGGATTGGCTGGCGGAGGAATATTCATATCTCTCATGGGCAGTTGTCGATGGGTTCTTATTCATTCGTCGTCTATAATCTGTAGCCTGCCCTCAATAAGTAGCTCCAAATATAGAACCACTTTCACGCCGGTGACGCCTGTATGTAAAATAATAAAAACATGTTTTGACACGCATCTGCGATGTTGCTAGGGTTGCTATTTTGAGAGTTAACGCTTTATGTGATTTCTATATGACTTTACTGAAAAGGAATGTAACGCAGCGGTGAGTAATTGACATTTATATCTTTGACCGCGACACTAACGTAAATGAAAAGCCGGCGAAAATTTTGCAAGTTAGAAATAAGATTACCAGCTGCTCGTCTACATTTTTTATCTTAAAATGAGCCTTAAAGTGAAATCACTACCTAGAATAATATATATATTCTTTTTAGTATATAGAAGGTATGCTATTATGCTTTGCTTTATATTAAACCGGTTATGCTAAGATGTAGTAACATATGCCGGCACAGCGGCCTTATATAATAAGCCAAAGGTACGTCAAATTGTTTATGACTATATTGAAATAAGCCGCCACTTTTCATACTATCCTATTCTGGGAGTACGTTTTATGCCATAACATGCCGCAGCACAGGGCTGGGCAGTATCGCGATACAGTTGTATCACGATTGTATTTTCGAGATACTTTCGAGTATCTGTATCTCTCTATCGAGATACAATTGAAAAACGTATTTGTATCTCAGTAGTGAAATACATTTACAATGTATCGATTGTACCGTGATACTTTGCCTGACTTGGGCATCTCGTTACATTTGTCGCCGTTTTGCGATAAATTTAAAAGATAAAAAAAAACATTTCTTTTAATGCGAGCTGCTTCAGAATTATAAATATGAACCCGCTCTACAACATAAACCAACTCTTTCGCCAACATAAAAGAGAAACTTTGGTTTGAAAACGGATACAAGAAAGAATAACAAAGTCAGCTCCTCTCAAAAAGCCTTCCGCTTTTTCCAATTTAGCACGCTGTAATGAGGTTGACCGGAGAAACCTACAGCCCTGTTGTTCAGTCTCCTCACACGACCATTTGAGATGCGCCCTCACGGCAAAACAGTGTTAATTTTGAGCAGACTGCGTTAGAGACTCCGTACCATGTCAAGCATGGTACGCAGTCTTTAACGTTCTGTAACGATGTGGTTAAACGGAGATGACATGTGTTTTAGCGGCGTTAATGTTAAATACAGAGTTCGAGGTAAGGGGTAGTGCATAAAATGGCGCAAAACGAGGAGCACTGGCATAGATTACCATGAAGCATTAACCGCGAAATACACTCTCACCACTTGGTGAAACTACACTCTCACCACGGCTTGCCACCTGGCAAGCCGAAGACTGTAAAATGCCAGACGTGATGCTTCGGCGAAGCATCACGTCTGGCATTTTACCTTCTTCGTCTTGCATGTTGTGCCAGCTCATGCTGCCGCATGGTATACATGTGCAGACTTTTATTTATTAAATCGCCTTCTAATATTCAAAAATATATTATGCTAAGCATTTACTGATATTTAGTGAAGCGATAGTTAGGTACTAACGGTAATCCTTGTGCACGTTAAAACTTCTGCTTCATTTTGGTAGCGTGTTCGCTACGGCTACGGACGGAAGCCCGACAACCTTTGTCCGGCTTCCGTCCGTCTTTTTAGGTCGCGCTCACGTGCTACTGTCTACGTTGAACGCCCCTACAATCGCGTCAGGTTGCAGATTTGTAGACATCATCGCTACTGCAGCCGTCAGTTTGTAGAAATTAGCTGATGTCTGGCGACGTGATGAGAGCATTCTCCAGCTTTGGTTAATACAGTGTTCTGTATTAAGTATGTGCAAACACTTCTTCGAAAAGAACGGTAAAAAGAAACCTGTGAATTTTGTGCGCTCTATATCATGCCAAGAAGCAGTAAGAGAATAATCGACCACCCTTGTTTTTTTTTGTTCTTTTTTTATCTGAGCTTTTTGAGAAGTCTCTCTTGTTTTTGTTGTATTTCCACATTCCCTACATAACATTAAATTTAGCAGTCAATCAGCTGTTTACCGGAGAGCGGTTGAAGGTGATAATTAACAAATAGTCAGGCTGAACCGAAACTAATCAAGCGTCGCATGTGCAAAACAAATCTATAATATATTAAAGCAAACAAAATGCAACCATTAGTTCTCTTCGGATGTAGTACCCGATAATAAACAGTTCACCCGGTTGTCAATAATATTTTTTTTTCATTCATCGAATGGCTGGTTCAATATTTTCCGCTCACCAGCCTGTGCTTCCTAAGAAACAACATGGAATATACAAAATTTACGCTTTTAAATATTATCACTAAGCGCTTTCTTTCTTTTTTTTTTTTTGCAGTCACCGACGGACGTTGAGAAGGATACGGCCGAGACACCGTGCCATATGCAGTGTTGCTTTAACGACACAAATGTTACCGTAAACTCGCCTGATGGTACGAGATGTGACCCCGAAAAGGTACTGTCAAATAAATCAATACACTTATGTGTCATAAATTTTAGTGGTCCCGGCCAGTGTCTGCGAATACATAGAACACTTATAATTAAACGAAAATCAAAATAGCATTCTCAATTTATTATATATACCTCTCGAGGTCATGTAGCTATTTAAAGGAGAGTTGTAAAAGCTACATAATTTAACTAGTTTTCGAAAGAAAATCCGGCTGGTTACAACATACTGGACATTATAACAATCTTGAAGATAACGTAATGCATCTTTAGAAAAAACAAATGCAAACAAGCGAACCTTAGGCAGTCCATTTACGTCATCTAAAACTTTACTCTGTTAAAAACATGAGTTGCTGGGGTGCCAGTTTTGCATGTTTGCACAACATGCACAACTGACATCCCAGCAATTCATGTTTTGTCGGTTCCCGCAAATAATTTTGTACAAGCTGTGGAGGTTTTCATCTTCCCGACGCGATCGCCTCCAAATGCAGTCACGTCGCAGACATGTTGTCATAAAACTGTCCATTAGCCGATATCATAGTGCTGCGGAGGCTCGGTTCGCAGTAGCCGAGTCCCCGCAGCTCTGTCATTTTCCTCGCTGTCTTGGTAATTCGGTGTCACAAAACACCGATCTTTTAAATACTAAAAAGGGTGCAAACCTTTTCGTAATATCAGCAGAGAGTGTCATTTTGGGAATAGTACATGTGGTCCAAGTTCGTCCTTAACAGGCGTTACCCCCACGAAGCAAACTGTGCTAAATGTCCGTACAGACAAGATGAGGCCCACGGAGAAATTCTGCGGGCAATACAAGTTGGGTAGGCCCACGCTTTGCCCCCTTGAAACCCAACTATCTGCTAAGTCTGCCCCTCGCCATCTCCACCCCCCCCCCCCCTTTCCCCCATGGCCAATCTGGGACCCTCGGGAACATTGCACGAGGAGCCTAAGTTGTGGATGCTTACATCTTATCCTCGTAGAGTTGGTGCTCGTAGAGTCTTTGCGAAGTCTGTCCCTGCATGGCAGAAGTGATAACCAGGAGAAAATTGCACACACAGCCCAAGTTTGCCATGTCAGAAGTGACTAACCAGGAGAAAATTGCACACACAGCCCAAGTTTGCCATGTTCACGACTTGCCCCCGTTATAGGTCACGTTTGTGCTAGCTCTGCTCCCGCATTGTCTAGGTGGGACGCTTGTCAGCACTGCAGGTACATCTCAATTTGACCTTGCCCATAGTTTTCTCGTGTGGAGCTCCCAAGTATGCTCACTTTGTCCCCACATAACCAAGGTGGGACTCAGGGGGGTATTTCACAGGCAGCCCAACTTGGGCATGCCCTCGCGGAGCCGAAGTCTAACCCATGTGGTACTGCGTCGGCAGCCCAGGTGAGCCTGCCCTTGCTTTGGGAAGATCTACGCTAACTTTCCTCGCATAGCCGAGGTACGAGATACGGGGGTGTTGCGCACCCCTAATAGCGCATTCCCATAACACACCGACGTCGGACACACGAAGGTGACGAAAGGGCTGCCTCAGGCCACTTTGCTCACTAGGGGCCCACGTGAGCGCCACTTAATGTTTACCTGGGTTTTATAATTCTTGACGCATTCTACAAGCAACTTAAAATTTACAAAAAAATAGAACTGATCAGAAACCGTAACTATCAAATGTAGATTTTTGTATGATATGCATTTAGTACTCAGTAGCACCATGCGCCGAAAAATTAAACGGATATTGTTTATGCTTTCTATGACACAAGAGGCAGGTAAATTTTGTTGGACATTAAATATTAAATGAGAGTGGCGAGCAAGTAGTTTTTCCACAAAACTTAAATAGCGTAAAAGGCAATTACAGATCCCATTATATTTACCTGTCTGTAATTTAATTTCTAAACTTAAATTTTGAGCAAGTAGACCACTACATCATCACACAAACACATATTCGACCGCAGATAATGGCCATCTATAGTTTTATACTTCTCATGTAAAATTTAAAGTTCGGCCATTACAGAGGCAATATTTGTCATATGGTGTCATCCATTTTTTTCAGGTGTGTCTTCAAGGAACGTGTGTTACGGAGAGAAAAAGGAACATTACTATTTCGACATAAAACAGGCCTGACTCAAGCAATCAAGCCATTTGTCTAGTAATAAACACTACAAAATGTTTCACGTCTTTTATTCACTTCGGCTTAGATATTGATAATAAATTTTGGGGTTAGTAATGTACGAAAGGCGTCTTTTATAACCTAGCCATTTTGAACCCTTTGATTTAAATTCCTCTGTGTGTATTAGAAAGAAAGCTCAATGGCTTCCCTTCATGCAGGGCAGAATTAAAACGATTTCGGAGGGCCCAATTCATCAAAATGTGCGTGTTTGTGCGAGGTGGAGGGACATTATTTTGTGAGCTGACGCCATTTGGCATTCAGTTGTGAGAATAAATACGAACCGTCAATGACCATTAACGTCGAAAATATTTGATCTATGTACGTTTCATAAGAAGACGCAATGGTTTCAGCTGGGCACATTTTTTTTTTATCTAGTTCAGCTAAGGTGATGTTAATAGGGCAGTACTTTTCTACAAACAAATTCCTATATATTTATACCGAAAAATCGTAGCAAATATACAAATCGCTGTGACTTCATATGGGGACAAAATACCAGAGAAAAAGGCCATTTCGATTCTGACTAAAGCACACACAAATAGCTCTAACTTTATTAGGAGCTCCAGTTAGAAGGAAAGTATACCGTATGACCAGAAAAAAAACAAAAAAACGGACCAACGTTTTTATAATATTTTATTTAAAATAAAAAAAAAAATAATGAACTAAATAATATCGAAACTTTGTAAACACATTCTTAGCAGATGTCTAACTGGCTGCCCTCAACGTCGATGCAGAGCCCCAGGTGCTTCTTGAAATTTTTTTGTCATGGGCCGCAGCTTCTTCAGTGTAATTCGGTCCCACTCCCGGCGCTGCGATTGATTCAGCAACTCCAAAGTTGTGCGGCGCCTGGTACAAGCCCTTGCCTCCAAAACTGCCCCCTCAGTGTGATTTACCGGGTTGAGATTCGTAAACTGTTTTTCGTCTTTGAAAGGGTACGTTCGCAGCGTAGCTGCGACACGGGGTTCAAGTTGGCGGCACCTCTGAAGCCGGTCTCACTTGTGTTGGTTCGTAGGCAGTTGAGCTTTTTTGAGGCTTGTGGGGCTTCAGTGTCGAGCTGCTTTCTCGCCGCTTGCAGCACATATTCACGTTAGATTCCGGTCTTGCGATCGATTTGTTTTACGGAGACCCTCAGATTTCGCTTTACTCGGGTCCGGATGATCTGACGGTTGACTTAGGTGGTGACAGAACGCTTTCTCCTTTTTTTCGGGATAGTCGCCTTCGTGGCAAAGCTACTGGAAACGCTTAATAGTATCAAATATGGCGTACCGAGAAACTTTGAGCAATCGAAATATTTTACATTCTTGAATACCTTAAAAGAACAGCTAAAAAAATCCAGCATGTTTGTTATACATTCTAAAAAAAATGTTAGAAGACATCAATAAAAAAATTATATAACAGTAAAGTGTGTCACATTGAATTACGCAAATGGGTGATTTTATCTCACCTCAGGCGCCAATTTAAGGTGGAAGTTTTAATTTTGACGAAAACACTATATGTATTGGGGGAAACCCTTTTGTGACTGGGAGTGCGAACCGCAAGTTTGGACGATTTTTGGTATCAAGTTATGGACATTTTAAGCAGCAGAGGTGCAAACTGACCTTTCTCTCAAATGTCGGAGGTGTCATGTTTCACTACTTTGCTTTTTTTACTCTTTTTGGTAGTGCAATGTAACTTTTTTCAGCCACTCTCAGAATAGCAGTTGTTCATGGTCAATAATTTAATTGTGATTATTTATCTTCACTTTTGTTATAAATATTGTCAAACTGTGTCCCTTTGCAAATATTTGTCAAAAGTTTGTCCAGCTCTTCCGTGTGACCTATTTCAGATATCGTAATATATTTAGTATTTCAGAAAGCTGATAGTATACTTTTTCCATTGATAAAAAATGTAATAACGTGTGTAAAAGAGAAAGGCCAGTGTATTCTAGTAAAGCAAAAACTATTTCAAACATTTTGCGAATTGGAGGTCGATCCTTAAAAAAAAAACCTTTTATTTGGCTAATGTTTTTTTTTTTCCTCTAGCTAGCTATTGCAGTGCTTTATAAGGTAATATAAATAGAAAATGTAATATTTTGTTTGTATGGCAGCTATAAAAGATTGAAATCTGATTTCGTTTGACTGTTTTGTCAGTAAATCAACTTACTCGCAGAAATACAGTAATTCAAATTGGCTCCTCTTATTTTCTAATAGGTAACTGTAAAAACACCTATTCTCTGATAAGTAATTTTAACGCGATTGTTTATATGAAATATTTTTTAGAAAATTTGACAATATGACGTTTTTTGACGATATTTGTGAAAGTCTATCAGCTTCTATCAAGATTGAAATCTGATTTCGTTTGACTGTTTTGTCAGTAAATCAACTTACTCGCAGAAATACAGTAATTCAAATTGGCTCCTCTTATTTTCTAACAGGTAACTGTAAAAACACCTATTCTCTGATAAGTAATTTTAACGCGATTGTTTATATGAAATATTTTTTAGAAAATTTGACAATATGACGTTTTTTGACGATATTTGTGAAAGTCTATCAGCTTCTATCAAGATTGAAATCTGATTTCGTTTGACTGTTTTGTCAGTAAATCAACTTACTCGCAGAAATACAGTAATTCAAATTGGCTCCTCTTATTTTCTAACAGGTAACTGTAAAAACACCTATTCTCTGATAAGTAATTTTAACGCGATTGTTTATATGAAATATTTTTTAGAAAATTTGACAATATGACGTTTTTTGACGATATTTGTGAAAGTCTATCAGCTTCTATCAAGATTGAAATCTGATTTCGTTTGACTGTTTTGTCAGTAAATCAACTTACTCGCAGAAATACAGTAATTCAAATTGGCTCCTCTTATTTTCTAACAGGTAACTGTAAAAACACCTATTCTCTGATAAGTAATTTTAACGCGATTGTTTATATGAAATATTTTTTAGAAAATTTGACAATATGACGTTTTTTGACGATATTTGTGAAAGTCTATCAGCTTCTATCAAGATTGAAATCTGATTTCGTTTGACTGTTTTGTCAGTAAATCAACTTACTCGCAGAAATACAGTAATTCAAATTGGCTCCTCTTATTTTCTAACAGGTAACTGTAAAAACACCTATTCTCTGATAAGTAATTTTAACGCGATTGTTTATATGAAATATTTTTTAGAAAATTTGACAATATGACGTTTTTTGACGATATTTGTGAAAGTCTATCAGCTTCTATCAAGATTGAAATCTGATTTCGTTTGACTGTTTTGTCAGTAAATCAACTTACTCGCAGAAATACAGTAATTCAAATTGGCTCCTCTTATTTTCTAACAGGTAACTGTAAAAACACCTATTCTCTGATAAGTAATTTTAACGCGATTGTTTATATGAAATATTTTTTAGAAAATTTGACAATATGACGTTTTTTGACGATATTTGTGAAAGTCTATCAGCTTCTATCAAGATTGAAATCTGATTTCGTTTGACTGTTTTGTCAGTAAATCAACTTACTCGCAGAAATACAGTAATTCAAATTGGCTCCTCTTATTTTCTAATAGGTAACTGTAAAAACACCTATTCTCTGATAAGTAATTTTAACGCGATTATTTATATGAAATATATTTTAGAAAATTTGACAATATGACGTTTTTTGACGATATTTGTGAAAGTCTATCAGCTCTTCCGTGTGACCTATATGAGGTCTCTTAAAATATTTAGTATTTTCAGAAAGCTTACAGCATACTACTTAATAATAACAAATTTGATGCTGTATGTAAAAGAAAAAGGGCAGTATTTTCTCGTGAAGCAAGGACTATTTCAAAAAGTTTGCGAATTCGAGGTTGATCTTCCAAATAGCCTACCTTTTATTTGGCTATAAAAGTTCACATTTTGGCTTCTGTTCACTTGTCGCACAGTAATACAAGTTATTCACAAAAATACACTACTTCAGAATTAGCACCTCTGAAATATTTAGTAGCTACCTGTAAATTCCTTTAATAAAAGAAGATACAAACGGCGAGTTATGCTAAAAAAGCGTCTAGGTTTTAATATCTTTAATGTTTTTTTTTTAATTGTCACGCCGCCCTTCTGCAGCAATACGTGACGAAGTTCAGCAGGCTGTGCTGTGCAACCTAATCAATATATTTTTATGATCTTTAGGCCGCCGCAAAGCTCCAATTAAGCTCCGTTTTAGCATAATTTGAATATTTTGCGCTAAAGATATAACGCGAAACATTTGCCTGAAAAACGAATATTTAGGAAAACTTGCAAGTTTAAAGTCGTGTTTCTAAACAAAACACATCTTTCATTTCATTCATTTTTTATTCACAGTTACGTTATACAGTAGTCTATAAGGAACTGCCAACAGAAATTGTAATATATTGCTTGAATGGCCGCTGTTAGGACTCGAATCTTGTGCTATGGGAGTTTTGAACAGGACTTCGCATAGAGGCAAAGCTGGGCACAATTTTGACCTATGTAATGGTTTGAATTTCATGTTACTACTTACCTCAATATCTGAGCGTAAAAGAAAGTGAAGCAACAATATTTATGCTAACAATGTTTATCTACTTCGCACTGAGGGGATTTGCAAGGTGTGTGAGCTTCGTACTATCTATTGACGGAGAAGATACGTAACATCTAGACTCCCGGACAAACTTAAGTCAAAAGGAAAATGTCTAAGCAACCCGGCATGAATCACTAAGAATAGAAATGAACCCTTAACACATGACTAACACATTTGAAGCCTTACACGCTACGGAATCCTCGTTATTTTACGAAAGAATCCGTACGTGCACAAAATAAACCTTACTTCCTTTTAAGCGTCAGATACTAAATCGTACCTATGTATATGCACTAAATATCAGTTTAACATGAGAGAATATGACACTTACATATAAAGTTCGGTATTTCAAACACAAAGCAGAAAGCCAAAGGCTCCAGAGAAATTATTTAATAATCTGCATTCCCCCGAATTCGGAGGAAGTAAGAAGCCTTGTGCCCGCACTTGCGAATACGGACTTCTAAACTTTTTTTAAGTGCGCTACTTCAAATTTCATTAATGTTTTTTGTTGGATATTGAGATAACTGCTAACGATAAGTAGAAAACCTTACATAGGCTAAAATTCTGCTCAGCAGAGCGTCTGAGCGAAGTCCCGTTCAAAACGCTCATAGCACTTGATTCGAGTCTTAATAGTGGCCATACACACAATATATTACACTTTTTGTTGGTAGTTCATGATAGACTATTTTATTACCTAACTGCGAATAAAAAATAAAAATAAAAGGTGTTTGTTTTTAGAAAATCGATTCCAAACTCTCTAGTTTTTCGAAATATTCGTTGTTGATGCACATGTTGCGCAATTAATAATTAGCGAAAAATATTTAAATTATATTCAAAAGAAAGTACTTAATTTGAGCTTTACGATGAGGCAAAGATCATAAAAATATGTTTATTAGGTCACACAGCACAGCTTGCTGAACTTCATCAAATATCGTCGCAGAGAGGCGGATTGACAATTAAAACAAAAAACCTTTAAGGATCCTATGACCAAGACGCTTAATTATCATAAAAAAAGCAAATTTGGAGAGTGTTTCCAAAAATTTTTATTGATATATGGTAAAAAGTAGAGAAAAGGGATGGGGTGAAATATGGCACCCCCTGTAAGCTGGGAGAACATCAGTTTCCACCTTGGCCGCTTCAACTGTCCATAACTCAAGAAGAAACAAATTCGTCGGAATCGCCGTTTCCGTCTCTTTTTATTATAGGAATTTATCGACAACACGTATCTTTTGACAAAAATAAAAATTCGACCCAAAATTTGTGCCTCAGTAGAAATAAAATCACCAAAATATATATATTTTTTTTACGAATATGCAAAATATGCGTTCTACGAAGCTCTAAAGTGCGTTCTTTTCCCGTGGTCACCTTGTATGTACATTCTACACAATCTTCCAAGCTTTGAGCCAGGCAACCCAACTTCTTAATCAGGTTGTGCTATATATTTTTCTCTATTATAACATGTCACTCTGGCTTTTCGTTGTCATTTTACTAACTTCCATTTATACGCTAGTAAAATGTAAAAACAATATTCTAAGGAGACGTGCTCATCCGGCTCAACAATTATCCAAGAAAATTACTTCTTTTTTTTGCAAGATATTAAACCGCCAGGCAACAAAAGAATACTCTGAGTACTTGCAGAAGAGCCTGCTGTATATACATTTACACAAAAAAAAAAATTGGGAGCCATTTCATTTTGTGAAGGTGAATGACCAACGAAGCTGCTTATCACACGACACACGTGACACAGAATTTCGAACAAAGGTATGAACACTTTTATTATCTTGATCGGTGGTCATCGTGAAGAAAGGTACGCACACACATGTGCCACCCGCCGCCATCAAAGAGAATAGAGGGAATGGTGTTCCACGCGTCGCACGCGCACGCCTTCGCCGTAATAAAGATTCAAAGTAAAAAAAACAAAATAAAGAGTTGACCAACGCGCGTGCAAGATGGCAGTTGTTTTAGCCTTTTGCTTTATAACAGTTTCTGTCGCAGTAACTGTTACTTCTAACAGTTACTGCGGCGCGTAGGTGTGGTGCGAGCGTGGAGGTTTTCGTCACGCACATGAAAAATCCACGCAACGCTAGCCGAAAACAGCTTCGCTGTAAAAGCAAAGAAAGGACCAACAATCGAATTTCACCTGTTGAGGTTTGTTTAGTGCAACTCCACAAGTCTACTCACGTGCATCTAACTGCATTACCTTCCTAACTGTCCATCTTTGAAAATTGTTGGTCTAACTCTCCAATATTCTTTTAATGCGATAGACAACCAAGAGAAAAAAGAAGTGTTTGATGTGGACTTAATTAAAAACTATCAAGCATGGAACACAATTATGAAGGACAACTCCACCAACAGGGATTTTTTTATCATCCAGTATACAGGTATTAAACAAATGTCTTTTTGATGCAGTAGAGACATTCGCGGACTCCGACTTATCAAACAAAGGCGTTCGGTGCACGACGTTTGCTGCAAGCAGCTTTGGAGAAATTGCGAGGATATATCAGTAAGAGTCAATTTCGCTAAGCAGGAATTCATTCGTTGGAGCGTTTCCTTGGGTGAGCAAAGCAGGAGTTAAAAAGCAAAGGTTGAAGCTTGATCAAACGGTTCACGTCATTTCTAATCTAAACAAAAAAAAAAGGAATATATAAGGAATCATAAAAAAAAAAAAAAACTTCCAGACCTCTTATTTTGGGCTGGATCTAGTGCGTAGAACTAGTGCTCCTTTCTTTAGGGGTAAATAAATAAAGCAAAAACTGAAAGCTAGCGTATTCTTAATTACGAAATTTGACATTCAAAAAGCGTTTCTCGCTTTTGAGTTCTCTTTTGTCTCGAGTAGTTCATGCTTTTATATTTCTCTCGGTTTCTATTTTTATTTTGTTTTGTTTTTTTACAAAGAGGCTATTTGAGGTTGGCGCACATAAGGACAATCGCGCGGCCTGCCTCCAATGAAGCCAGATATACCTATATGACCTCTCAGAATGAAAGGTGCCCAGAAAACTAGGTGATCGTCTCCCGAAAACCAGAAAGACTGTGCTCTCACGAAAACGTGTGTGGCACTGCCGTTCTTAAAGCACTGAGAACTCACGCAACCGAGAATGAGTGGTATGTCACTTTAGAGCCCACTAGAGGACAGACGGCACTTGAAACAGAGGCGGTGTCAGCTTCTTCAAACCAGAATAAAGACGGTCACCCGGAACGCGCGGATATGTAAACTGAAATCAGGCTCACATTACTTCTCAGCCATATACTTAATTTTCTGTGAAACTGTGGAGTGCTACCTCGTCGTCTTTTCCAACCCAAGTTTTGCTAGTTGGTATCTCTTATCTGTGGAGAATTACAATCGCTTCCGCTGTCGTCAATCACACAAGCCATGGGTCTAGAAAAACGTTGAGAAACGTAAAAGGGATAACACCTATATGCATACTTTCATTTATTCAAAAAATGTTTTCCAGCATCAGAGCTTATTGCTGACTAGCAAGGAGTAAAATTTTCATGTTTTTCGGGCCACACTTTAAGCGCCGCCGTATTTGCGCCCCTGTAGGGAGGCCCTTTTTGCGAGAAATTCCCGGTTCATTTAAAACCTCTGACCTCAGAAGAATCGGGAACTGCGTCCAATGTAGTCAGAGTGTATCACCTGAGGCATTATGTTTTCGTCACAGTTAACCATGCACCAACTAGCCCAAGTTTATGTCTTGATGCGGCTGACTACGGGACCGCAAAAACGAAACTACAGTAACAGGACTTTCTGTCATTTTAAAATATGAAATCTTCCAAGCATTCATTTCAGCATTGTGAGATGCGCCACAGCTATATTATGCTATAGCTTTTTGTGGCAAAAAGTACACGTACTCTAACGATAAACAGCCGGCTCTACTGCGTTTCACACTAAATCCGAGCGCATATCCGACACTACGATCCAACAAAGCCAATCAAGTATCCCCGAAAAGTGCTTCGTCACGCCGCTCGCCTTATTTATGTCATTGCTGTCACCTGCTAAATCAATCACGCACAGTGAATACGCCATAAATCTGTGTTTTTGTTACGCGTGTGATTTGCTTAGCTGGTGATACCAAACGCAGAACCGGTAGAGCCCGGCAAACAACGAATCACGTTGTCTGCCGGGCTCTACCGGATCATAGCATTCGCTGCGCTCGGGCGGAGTGTGAATTTGAGCCTAGTCAGGACGTTGACCCCGTACCACCAGTTTCACCTTTGCTACGCGCGCACACTTTCAAGATGGCTGAAGTCAAAAGCATCGCACCGGCACAGTGCGAAATGGCTCATGTAAACTTTGGTCCTAATCGATTGCTTGTTTATTTATGTCACTGAAGCGTGGCACAATTGATGAGGAGGCAAATGACTGAAGGGAAACTGAAGGTTTAATGGGGCGAGTTTGCGCCCAACATAAAATAGAAAAAAAGTCTAGCGTCAAGGGAGCCGATGAAAGGCTGTTTATACTCCGACGTTGAACGCAGTCAACGCAGTGTAGCACAGAACGCGCGCCTTTCATTGGCCGGCGACCAGGAACTTGATATCTGCAAATATGTGTGCGTTGCACTGCGCCGCGACCGTCGACGCTACGTTGTAGTATAAATGAACCCTAACAGCAGGATCCATCGCTGGGACGACGCTGACTGCGGCTACTCACCTGGAGCATCCTTATATACACGCGTGGGCTTCTGGAACAATCGGCATAGAAGGTCTGGCGCGTAGAATCAGTGGAAGTCCGTAAGCATATATCTGGAAAATTTAGGACCAGTACGCTTCTGTAAGGTCATGAACATTCCAATTTGGTATCGTTTCGTGGCCTCTTTAAATTGTACAACCGAAGGCCCTAGTTAAATCTCCACTTTTGCTTTCCTTGTAGCATTTATATTTTCAAGCATTGGTTACCTAAGCAAACTCGACAGGCTTGCTAAAACGAAGCGACCGGGAACTACTTGTTAGGCAAGCGGCAGCTCATGTTTGTAAACAGTAAAATTGTCTATTGAGACCGAAGCAGGACTACTATCAGAAACGTTCTTGCAGTGTACTTACGAATAAATCAGTGACATCGTGTAATCGGTGATAGATGCATATCTGACTCCGGAAATACAGAGAAAGGCAAGCAAAAGTAGAGAAAAAAGAAGGATGTCCACATTCAACGGAAGTCTCGCTGTCTCCAATGAGCTGTTATTTGTCGAAGCGCGTCCAAAGATTACAACAAAATATTTCCATTGACTCCGACGTAGGAAACGGCCATTAGTGAAAAGCTGGCAAGGACGGG
The DNA here is from genome assembly GCA_013358835.2 of Ixodes persulcatus. Lineage (NCBI taxonomy): Eukaryota > Metazoa > Arthropoda > Arachnida > Ixodida > Ixodidae > Ixodes > Ixodes persulcatus. The sequence goes on along the minus strand of JABSTQ010000164.1, from coordinate 41,576 downwards.
TTCCGACCGTTCATGACGGAAAACCACGGTCGCGACTGCAATGCACGAAATGCAGCAGAGCACTCGAGAGCGACTTTCGGAATTCGAACCTACGTGGCGTGCTACCCCTCACGTTGACTTTGCGAACGGCGAGACTACGGCACCCGTTAGTCCATCAGCGCGTCAGAGGATCACGGTACAAGTTTTCGTCCAAGCGTTTTTCTCCTATAAAGAGCGGTCACGTGTTTCGCCCCCCCCCCCCCCCCCTCTCATTAGCTTGAAACAGCCGTCGTGCTCGCTCTAGACCACATGAATATACGAAACATGATGTGGAGGACTTACAGAAGCCGAGGTGAAAGGGAGATGGGCAATTTCAGCTAAGCTCCATCCGCCTCTTTGTCTCTTTTTCTGGGGCTAAAGGTAAGCAATTAGACCCTCTGGGGAAATCCCAAAAGCCCGCGCACGCCGCGCGACGAAAAATGGGAGTCCTCGGTACCCTCCTCCTCCCGGAACCACGTTACCACGTGGCATACGCAAGCAGGCGCAGGTCACCACGGCAACAACTTTTGAGCAGCCGAGTTGGGCGAGCGACCAGCCAACGGCTGCCCCTTTCTCATCCCTTTCCTTTGTACCGGCTTTGTCGTCCGCTACACCAATGCTTTGTTGAACCTGGTAAAACCTGCCACAGTTGCGGTGCAAACTAAATAGATTCGGTGAAACTTCAATACGTGAAGGTAAGTTACAACGAATAACGTATTCAAATAAGTTCACCTGTCGCGATGCCTTTACGCTGCTACAGAGACGGTACGCCGCCAACGACGTACGACTCGGCGGATGGGTGGGATGGCGGATGGCTGCAACGGCTGCTAGCTGGCATTAGCTGCCGGGACGCGCGCGCAGTCGCAGAGGCCCAACGAGGAAGCGCGTTATCTGTACCGAAAGTTCCCAATCTTCCCTGCCGTCGTGGCTCTGTACGTTTTGCGACAGGTCTATTCCGGTCTGCTTGATCTTTTTTTCTTCTTTCAGTGTCGGTGTTGAGTCGGTCAAGGCGTGCGAATAGGCCAACGCGCAGTTTAAAAACAAGCCCCCATGAGGTGTGAGCAAACGCACAGTCCTCGCACGAGGTGTGGGCACTGCGCGTGCGCAGAAGTCAGATTCGCGAGAAGTGGAACGTTTGCGCATACGCCATGTTAATAACAGCGCCAACGCTGCCGGGTGAAGCCAGCGTCGCGTGTCGGTGTATGCCTCGCCAGCATAACAGGTTCAGAAATAAAACTCATGTGATTCAAGGAAAACCGGCGGCGCATAGGTTTCATTAAAATGGCGTCGGCGCGACCCATTCAATACCTCTCAGATATCTTTGTCATTAAAGTTATATAAACACAGTGTTTTCCATTTGACGCCAATGTCGGCGCAATACTGTACGATGCCTTGGAGAGTCAGGAGAAGCCCCATATCTTCAGTTTTACTTCCGTCTATTACTCAGTGGTAGTCTTCTCGATGCGGCCATCTTTTCTTTCAACACAAGGTAACATGTGACAATGCAACTTCCTATCACGCTTTCCAAACTGGTGCGAATTAGTTCCCGTGCTGCTTGTCCGCAAGTTCCGCATTGCCTTTTTTTATAAGAACACCAGTAGCGATAAGCACAAGACTCAAAGACCCAGCATGAGAAGAAGCGGGCGTCTCTAGCCAATTAACCAACAACGTCACTGCAGTTGTAGCAAGGCTCCAAGGCCACAGACAGCGTTTTGTTCAACCTGGATAGGGTTGTCTTTCCGGCTCCTGACACTATTAAAGAACCGTACAAAAGAAAGTTTGCATTAATACATCCAGCGTTTTCGCAGCAAAGTGTCAAGTAATAGGAAAAGAGCAGATTAAGAACATAAAGGTATTTAGAGAAAAAATATATTCATCAATATTGAACGAAGGCTAACATGTCTGACTCTGTCCATTTAGGAGTGCCGAAAGCACGTTGGAGTTGTAAATTTTATTCGTGTGTTTGGGAACCAGATCTCAATTGACGCAATTGCATCAATAAAGGCCGCACTGCTAACGGCATCTACAGACTCTTCAGGCGAACCCACGAACGAAGGGCGTGTAAGAAGCTCGATGTCGTCAGCGAGCTGAGACGTCTCACCCGACTTTTGTCGCGGGTGGCGCGGTTGGGTGTGGTGTAGGCAGCGTTGATGTCCATCACCGAAGCGTTGCTCCAACGCTTGAACTAGAGAGGGGTACGACGTACGAGATTATGGCGACATGTGGTAAAGGACCTGTAATGCTGAACCTCTGAGATCTACTGCAACTACCTGGGCCATTTGCTCGTCGGTCCATCGATTGGCGGCAGCGAGGATCTGAAACTGTGTCGCGTAGGCGGACCAGGTGCCGGTGACGTCAAATTGTGGCGCTCGTAGCTTGACATAAGTAGCAGACGGAGCGATGGTCGGGATAGCCGTGGGTGGAAGTTCATTTTCACCAGTGGGTAGAGATCTTGGTTGTGCCAGCGCTCGGAAGCTTTCAACGATTCCGACTGATGTTCTCACGAAGGAACTTGAAATGGCCTCCAGGAGAGCCGCATCACGATGCCTGAGCTCTTGAGCAGCCCGCTGGTGGTGGACATCCAGCAGAGCTGCAATGGCGGTCGAGGCATCGGCTTGAATGTTACGCTCAGCAGGATCGGGAACTGATCGGCGCGGGATGGCTCCTCCCACAGGTCGCGGAAGCCCATCCTCAGGTTGTTGAGAAGGGTCCATGCTTGCCGGAAGACGTTGTCCCGAACGGAGCTCCACTTCTGGCACCAGTTGTTACGCTTTATTCTAAGCGCATCTCGCCCCTGCACTCTAAGAAAAAAAAGGAGTAAAAAGGTAGCAAAGGCGCGTCTTCCTCCCTTCTACTGACGCGCCACAAAGCGGACACGAGAAAAAGGGAGGAACGAAACGTCTTTCTCCTTCTCCAGGCAGACGGGAGAAAGCTTTCGCCCTCCCGACTCATCGAGCACGTCGCGCAGGTTGTGTAATAAATGTTTTTGAGTTGATTGAGCTTCAGCGGCAGCGAAGGCCGCCTGCAAATCCGTCTTCTAGTTCAAACCTGCGGAATATTTTGGTTGCATTGAAATTTTTGTCACTAATTTTATCAAACGACCAAACGAAGCCGCAAGAAACCGCGAGGTTCCGGAGCAGTGCCAGCAGCGCTTCGTACACCGGGTGAGATGGCAGGTGTCCGCCGGATTGCGCCACCCATGCGTTACTACAATAGCGGAACCACACGGAACTGTGTCGACGCTTTCGACGTTCTGAAAATCGCAGGAACTGCGTCCAAGATAGGCAGGTTTTGCTGCCGGCTGCCTGGGTGCCTTCAGTGCTGAGTTCGGTTCTGTTTTCCGATACCAAGTGCCAACCGGCGTTCAGCGTGTTTCTGTGTTTCTGCGTGTCAGCAACATAGCAGCAACATCGTGAGGGCAGCGTTGTGGGTTGTGAACAGAAGACTGGAATCATCGCCGATTTTACCGTGTGTTCGCGTACCAGTGGTTTAACAAGATGAGATGACGTAAACTGTCGGGCATTGCTGCCACTGGTCGGGCCGTGATCGAAGGTGTCGAGGATTGACATTCCACTTTAAATTAAAAAGTTTAATACCACTTGAGGGATTAGGTCCAATTGATCGACGTGCGGATGGTCATGTTCCCACGATTTGAAGGTTGTGCACTTCTGGGTTGCTAGGCTCGTGAAACACAAAGTTAGTACCGAAGTTCGCGAGGCATACAAATTGGATGGTTGCAAGGATAATATCTCAGTCATCAAAACTCTCTTCAGGCTTTAAGTCCAGCTAGACTGTGTGAACAAAAAAATGGGGGGATGGTTGGTTGGAGCGCGCAGAAGCAACACCGTGGCTCGCAAGCAACACTTTGCTCAATTGGCTGCTGTCCATTCTGCAGCTTCTCCGATGAGGTTGCGCCCGGGGTTCCCTGCATTCCTACGCTCCGGTATGGTCAATGCTAAATCACCTTGATTTATTTTGTGTTTGCAAGTATGCCACTGAGCGAGGCGCACGCCTCGCGGCGCCTTTGGAAGCAGCTGGTGACGATGTACTGAAACGAGCGGTGCTTGGAATAAATTGACGGCGGAATACTCGTTCATGACATATGTCTTGGTTGTTACTACAACACTGGTTGGCGGTACTTGTAAGACACGCCAAGCGGGCATTTTATCGAGAGGTTTCCGCAAATGCTCTCTAGATTATCACTAGACGGGCTGGGAATACTCCGAACTTTTCGTCCCTAGGGATATCCGTGACGACAAAAGTGACGTTTCACAACTTTAGGAGGTGCAAAAAAAATGAAAAAAAGTAAAAATGGTAGGTATAAGGTTTAACACCGCAGACAGACGTACGATAGAAAAATATCAAAACAACAGGGACATGCGCTTTATGTCGTACTGACGCCAATATGGGGACATGCCAGGAGAATGTGCGAAATTTGGAAGTGTGAATATTGGAGACAGGTTCGGCCTTATCTTGACTGGCTACGTGTCGTCGTGCGAGAAAAGTGAGAACACCAAGAAAACCTTCGGGTTGCTTTGTACAAGGACTCCTGTCCCTGTCATTTGTGTTATTTCCTATCGTCCCTGTCTGTTTGCGCTATTAAACCTTATACCTACCATGGACCAACTAGTCCAAACCAAAGGTTTAACCTAAAACGTGTGCGCAGTAAATGAATATATGAGAAAGGAGGGGAAATGCCTCCGAAGCTAAGTGGATGCTTCGAAACAGTGGTCCTCAATAAGAAACAACAGACACACAACTTGACGGCTCTCAGCTAATCCAGTGAAGTCCAGTAAGTGCACCTAAACCGGTGCACTTACTGCACTTACTTAACGCGCAACATGCACTTACTTAACGCGTTAGAAGTGACGGCATTACATGTAAAGCGTTAATATGTCTGTAACGTAGTAACGTACTCGTTACTTTTTCAAAGGAGCAACGCGTAACGTTGCTGAGTTAATTACTTCGGTGAACGGGTAATCTAATTACGTCACTCGTTACGTCTTATTTAATATACTTGAAAAATATTAGACCTTATTATGTATGTTACCTGCGCCCAGGCGTATGCATCCTTGCATTTATAGCACATACCTTCAATATTGAAACCGTAAAAAGATAAAGTAATTATATATAGTTCTGAATGGACATATTCTTTCTTGTAGAGTTGGGCATAAATAGTATAAAAAGTACTTGGAAACACAAATACTGGAATACGTGCCAAAGGCTGCTAAAATACTGATACTGAAATACAGCTATACACAGTGGTATCGCTCGACGTATTAAAAATACATTCTAACATATATAACTATTTCCAAATTCGAATAGAAGATTACACTTTGTGCGACAGATTTACATACACTAAAGACACTTTTGTAAATATAACTTTTATTGCTGTTGATATACTTCGTAGAACTGGTTGTGTACGTCCGTTAATCTAAACTAAAAAAAAATGAAGCATATAATATTCGCAATACCCTAAAAAAGTATATAAAATCTTACTTGAAACCAACTAGCGAATACTCACTTTAAGCTTCACCCTGAATTACGACGTGGACGTTCTTGCGCTGAAAACGAATTTCTCTTAAAATTAACACTCGGTATTTTGCGTAGAGAAAAGTTAAGTAAGCAGCATTTTTTTACTTTGTTGAACAACTCTTTCCATTAGAGCTTGAGTGGAATTTCACTTATAATGTTTTATCCATGTGAGGAAAAATGTCAGGAAAGTCTTTATCAATTATCTGTGCTGACGAAAAACTTCGAGATGCAGTGTTTTTGCTAACGCCTTACGAGTAACGGCGTAGCCGGTAACGAGTTTTTTTTTTTTTTTTTGGTAACGAAGTAGTTTACTCGTTGCGTTTTAAAAACGGTAACAGGCATTGTACTTACGTTACATCATTTCGAGTAACGGTTAAAGGAGTAACGTTACATTCTTCCCAATAATTAAAAAATATTACTTTTTTTGTGTTTCTCGACGCCAAGACATTGAAAGGCTTGAGTTTCTTCGTGTTTTTCTTTGCGTTTTTTTTTTTTTTTGGTGAGTATTTTGGTGGAACCGTGGTGTAGAGACAAACATTTAGTGTCAATATATGACGGCCTACCCGGCGCTAAGAGGAACCATAAAAAAGATGAGGTAATTATATTGTTTCGAGATGGACATGTTTCTCGATGTATGGGACTTAACGCATACGTGTAACATCAACATTGTAAAACTTGTTAATTCAATATTTAAAAAGGAGACTAAAAAGTAACGTGAATTACATTTTAACAATAACGGTAACAATAACGCTTCTTATTTTGAGGTAACGTAGGTCCGTAAAGCGCTCCTTTTTACTTGCAATTAACGGAAACCGGACGAACATTTGTTTTCTCTGCATAATAGAGAAGTGGGTCAGTATCGGCGCGGACAGGTTTACGCAAAAGCAAAAGCTCAATGTATCCTTCACACCACCCTCCAACTCCTCGAGAAAAAAAGAGTAATATGGCTATTTCGTTTGGAATGCAACGATTATTTGAAAATTGTAATGAGGTACATCGACCCCTAATGTATCGCGGTACCAGAAATACTCCTGAGAACGTATTTCACTGCCGAAATACAAAGAACGGTTTAAAAGTTGTATCGCAATACAAAAATTTAATACAACATATATTAAAAAAAACTGTCAGAATGCGTGTGTATCGCAATACTGCCCTTCCCTGATTTCTTGAAATATGGTACTTTTTCATATCTCTGCATGAGAACAGTAAATATTTTAATTTCATAAATAAAAATAATGAAAAAGTAACACACGATACTGTTAATCGGTAACGCTCGCGCGTTCCTTTTGTTTTCAAAGAGCGAGTAACGTATTTTGTTACCTTTATCGGCAACGCCTACAACACTCCAAACTGTGCTTTTGCTCGGTCTGAGTGTGTCGCGTGTCTTTTAGTATTTAGCTGTTTTATGACTTGCAATTTTACCAAGTGTAGAAATGCCGACTACAATCCTTGCGCGAACTTAATGTCTGCGAATGCCAGAAGTAAAAAAAAAAAGATCACATGTGTGTGTGCTCCACAGGAAAGTGGAATGCAACATTTCCTATTTCTCTTTTTTCCAAGTCATAAACATTTATTATTCATGAAGCTTTCGCTACAAACCCTATATTAGTTGTTCTAAATCAATAATTTCTTGATCACTCTTTTTCTTTACTCAGTTAGACGCAAGTTGCCAAAAGAAGCCCTTCTCCACTATCTAAATAGAAATTTCATCAATATACGCGAAGCGAAGAAAGGTGAACTGAACTGCATTGAAATCTTTATTATTCTTGATGAATCCACTCATTCTCCATACTTGACACTGGTCGACCTAACGCTGAACGCATTTTGAAAGAAGGCAGACATGAAACAAGATAAAAAAAGTAAGTTTGTTTTTTCGAGAAAAAGACCCTTCAAAAAGGTATAGGTAACTCACAATTATTGTCAATGTTTTATTGAGTTACAAACCATAGGGGCAGTGAACAAAGCAAAAATATTAGTCACAGTTTTGCATTTTTTCGCGCTATACATTTTCTTAAACATTTCATTTTGCAAGCAGGAAGAGTTTACTTCGGTGGCTTTTTGCAATTTTATTTAGGTTTGGTTGAATAGACTTCTGTTTTCTAGTTTTAGCGGCTTGAAGAAGGTAAACAAAAAATTGACACCAATCATAAGCTCACCTATGATAAGCTCTAGCAGGCATTTGCAGTTTCAGTGTTGTGAGTGTTCGAGTGTGAGCGTGTGTTTACGGTCGCTTCGGGGTAAAAGATATTAACATTGAATGTGCCTTTGTTTGATTCGGTATTTATTTGTTTTACATGTACAAAGAGTTCTTGAAGTGTAAACACGCCATACAAAAGTTATGTGCTGACACTTCTATAATCAAGGTGTTATATGATGCGGATGCACCCGGTTGAGGTGTTACGTCGTCAAACTCTGCAAGATATGTGTATATGTTGTCCTGATGTGTCTGCTCTTTTTATTGTCCTCGTTTTTAGAAGCGGTTGCAACCACCATGTCAAATTTAACAATTCTTGAAACAAACAAATAGTGAAATGAAGACTGAGATTTATTCGGTTGACCTTCCGAATTGAAAGTATTCCCGGAGAGCAAATAACAACATTGCCTCCCCATTTAACAGACATACAAACGAGATCTCACGCCTTGCCCTCCGCAGTGAAGGGTTTAATCTTATTTAAATCGGGAGATCGGTGGCCGGTTCGGCTATCGTACACCAGCTCGGAGCATGTCGAGCGATAGCTCGCGCTGCAGAACCCAGGATCCTGGATTCAATCCCCACCCCTGCCCCTTTTGATCTGGATGAGCAACGTACCGGCCTGCGGTCGTCTATCACTACTGCGTGGTGCACGTTAAAAACCCCAGGCTAGCGGTTGTACTGTACTGGCTAAATTGCTCATCTACAGCTCTTCGCCCGTTCAGACAGGCCAAGTTCTAGGCTGTATAAACGTACACACAACCCATTTTTTTATTTAAATCGTAAATGACAATTCAAAATCGGTAACAGCACGAATGCTAATTACACGAATATTGCTTGGATTGTTTTGTTGGTTAGACATTGGGATTGTTTTCTGCGCTTCATAGATGCGAGAAAAACGCACTTGATGACTTTTAAACAGAAGCAGAAAACGATGAAAAACAACAAACATGAATGTCGCAGACTAACAACTGTATACTTTCTTTCTCATGTTTATCCCCCCCCACACCACCAAACAGCAAAATAATTTTTCTAAATAGGGTGCACGTCGAGCGAAAGCTCGCGCTGCAGAAGCCAGGATCCTGGGTTCAATCCCCATCTCTGCTCGTGTCGATCTGTATGAACATCGCACCGGCTCGCGGTCGTGTATCACTACTGGGTGGTGCATGTTAAAGACCCCAGGCTAGCATCCGTACTGCACTGGTTAAATTTGTTATCTAGAGGTAACAATGTCGCCATGTTCTGGCAGACTAAACTCCTGCTGTATAAATAACTAACGACCAATTTGTTTGTCGAAATACGGTGTGGAGGGAGAAAGATGAGAAAGAAATTACACAGTTGTTAGTCTGTGCCATTCACGTACATTGTTTTTCTTCAATCTTCTGTTCTAGTTTAAATTTTATCAAGTGCGCTTTTCTTGCATCTACGCAGCGCAGCAAACCATCGCAATAATTATAAAAAGCCTGTAGGTAATGATAAATTACGTTCCTTGTTGCAGATTGCCGTAAAAACACATTTGTTTCTAGGATTCACTTTGTAGGATTCGTTTGTAGGATTCACAACAGGGACGACGGTCCATTTACGGCTCCATCGCCTCTAGCCCGGTTCGCCACGCAGTTCATTGCACAGCCACCTTACCACGTCTTTCGAGAGGCGATAGTCGTGTTGAAAATCAACGTTGTCCATGTGAAACACGTTGGTGTGCCTTAAATACTTACACCAACGGCGAAACACGAACAAAAACGCTGCCAATTTTAACGCCTTTCCCTCATCTCGCGGCCAACTCAACCAAACTCGCCTAAAGGTCGGAGCCGGCAAGCTCTTTCCATCCACGGCGGCTCCTTCGACGTCACAATGATGTCACAGCATCTGGCCGCGAGTTCCGGAAATGCCACTCTCGAACCGCCGCAAACCCTCTGTTGTGATGTCACGACTTAGGGAGAGTGACAACGCGTGTCGTCATGCACGGCGCCGACCAATCGCGGCGGGCGGCGAGTTTGGCTGAGAACTCGCCTTGATCTCTCCGTGCCGAGCTCAGCACCCCAGATCATGCACTAAGTATTTGGGTCTTTGGTACGGCACCTTAAGGTTAAGTGCAGGGATGGGCAGTATTTCAAATACAAGTATTTGAAATACGCATTTCAAATACTTTCTGTATTTTGCATTTGTATTTAATTACAAATCGGGTAATGTATTTGACGTGTGTATTTAAATACTAAAACGTGGGTATTTCAAATACAATTGTAATTAAATACAATTTTGTGGGCGAAAATACATTCCTCAAATTTATTGTCACTGTCCAGAGCAGGAAGAAAACTACGTTCAGCACCGAATGCAGTGTCTCTCAATCATTCACAAGCGTTTAGTGACTTTGTGATTACGGTGCTAGTCCAGGGCAAGAATAGTGACGAAGTCGACGTTCACAGGCAGACTGTCTAAATAAGTGCCTGCGACAACTTGTGATGCTTTCCAGCCTGATTTTTATTCATATTTTTGCCTGGAACATTCTAAATGCGCGGGTCGTCCAGATTTTAGTAACTGGTGCGAGTTGCAACAAAGTAAAATTCTCTAGCTAGTGCTGCGCGTCTTGGTCATCTCGGTTCTTTGTTGGTCTATACCAAAATGTATAATCGACAAAAAAAGCTGCTTGAAGCTCTGTACTTTTTTCACCTATTACGTCCAAGCTGATTACATTTTTTTGTGATTATATTTCTATTACGTTACTAGAGCCTGGCACACTAACTCCCGAGTGTGCGATGCAAAATTAAAATGAGATACCCAGAAAACCGTTGCAGGTGCCCTGAAGTCGCTCAAGCAAATTTTGAGGAATGTATTTGGAAAAGTATTTAGGCGAGACCAAATACATTTGGTTGCATTTGTATCTTGTACTTAAATGCTTTTTTGAAAATTTAATTGGATTTGTAATCAACTACATTTTTGACGAAGTATTTTGTATTTGTATTTCGATACATATTTGCATGTATTTTGCCCATCCCTGGTTAAGTGTATGGGTCTTTGGCACGCGATTCGCCTCCAACGTGGCTGTTTATAGACGTGCCGTCTGGACTGAATCGCCGTCCCGCTATTTTGGAGTTCCCCTGGAACACTAGCGCAACACTGAAACTGTTGGCGCGGTCAGGTTCAAGTTTCGTTACTTTCTCAGAGGTGAACGATATTTATTTTTACAAACCATTACTTTAGTGAGATTCTATGGTGCGCTTGCTGAGCTTATTGTTTCGACAAGCGAGGACATAGGTGTGGACGAAAGAAGTTGTTGGCGCTTATTTGATTTTAGTCACGCGTTTCTCACACCAATACTTATCTAATGTGTCGCGCAAGCGACTAACGAATGATCAAATTGATTTGCTTTCTACAATTGCTTTCTATCGTTTTTGTACTGTTCAGGCTTACGGTGGGATATCTTAAAGCGAGTCAATCGAATGGTCGCGTTCAATGATACGACGGCTATTTTTTTTCTTCTTTTTAATTTGCTTCGTCAAACAATTTTAGTTAAAGCCTGGTTAGTTGAAAAAGATATCACATACAGTAGCTTGTTCTAACGACTGCGTACTCTGCACAAAGCAGGAAGCGGTTGTCAGCGTTTTTCTAGAATTTTGGGACGTGGCCTTCTTTTGGGACGTCCTGAAAACGACCCTTAAAAGAAAAACCTCCCACTAACGCCCGATAACATACGATTTTGAGCAGTAGAATGGTAAAATAACGTTCCCTACGATATAATCCTACTGCTGTACCTGGAAAGCATTTGGTGGTGCAGCATGACTGTACGCCAGGCGAATATCGATGTTCGCCCCGTGCATCTTAAGTATTTTGCTGAGCACATGTTCTTTCAGAAGGAAAAGTATAAAGACCAGCAACGTTCACCTGAGGGGCTGCCACCTCATGAAGTGCTGCCTACCCTCAAAAACCTGTAGCATGTTCGACAATTGCCAAGGTGGCTGGTGTCTTTTACTGTTTTTTCGCAATTCTGTATCATCCGAATAAAAAATATATTTTTAAATAAATAGAAAAACGCGTGTTTGGCGGAGTCGGCAAAGCATGCGGCTGTCACGCAAAGGCACGGGATTTGATTTTCGCTCGGCCCGGATTCGCCTTTTAATAATTTATACTATTCAAACAATCCCAGCCTATTCACGACTCACATCGAGTGTTCTTGTTCAGATCATCCCTGAACTTGCCGCGTCTATGAAAGTAGCCGTAACGCGATGCTTTGGGCCAGTCACCCTTCCGTCACCGAAGCAAGATGCGTGGCACCTTACTCTGTAGCCTGCGCGGATACGTGCAGATAGCGTCCCAAGCGCCACCAGCGGCAATGCCACCCCAGGCAAAGGAGAGTACCGGAACGGCGCCGTACTTGAGTGAAGTTTTATACTAACTTCATGTTCACTGTAGAACCCGCAATGGAATCATTTTCCATCGCTGGAAATGTGCATAACATTTCACCGGTTCCGACGATTCTGTCCATAAGGCGGGCCTATAGCGTAGAGAGCGCCACCGATCGGGCACGCCTTGTTAACGTACTTTGATCTCTGCGTTTCAGCTTAAAGGGTCCGTGCAATTATATTCGCTCGGAACGTTTGTCATTTTACGCGAGCTTCATGGCACCAGTCGGACCTAAGTATATCCGCACGCAACGCCACTGACCAAGAAACCCCTTTGTTGCGGTGTAATTTCAAGGACAAAAGCCAGCGTTTTGTTTCAATCCCGCCTTCGCAAAACTTGATGACGCAGAGGAGTGTCGCAGTACCTCCCAGTGGCGATATTTGAATACGGCTCCTAAATTGAACCCGAAAATTGAGTGAGAACTGGATTTGAGCACGTGATAATCAATAGCTCAAGAAGCATTCGGGTAGTGGCCCGTGCCCAATTGCTGCAATTACGACAATAGGCGAACCATAACAAACTCTGTAACTCAGCGCTTTTTCTGTGTTTTACCAAACCCAGTGCGTGGCAATGATCAACATCAAGGAGTTTTAGAATAGGGGGCCCCAAAGCTTGGGGGCCCCAAAGAAATAGGGGCTCACCACTGCGCATGTGCAGGGCCCAAACTCCGTTTTGGGCTTTGGGTTGGCGCTCGCCCTCAACGCAGAATTCGAGAAATAGCGTGGGGCCCCCCAATTGCTTGGGGCCGGGTTCCGTCGGCAAACATCGCGAAGCCCTTTCCGCTCGCTTCGGTGCGAATGAGCAAATTCGTCATGGTCGCTACATTATTAGCTAATTTCATTACCAACGGATGGTGCAGCCGGCATTCGCTTTGCTTTCTCTTGCTCAAGTCACAAAGAATGAGCGATGGGCTCGCCCCATTTTAAAGACCGTCCCTGATTCTGGCCGTTCCTCAGCCTAAAGAGACGTGGTAACCATTCACATGGCAACGTATTGCTACTCCGTGGCTCCGGGTGGATTTCGTTCGTGGCACGGTACCTGCGGCTTGAAAACAAGTATTTCAAAATTTCGAAGTTGCCCCAGCTCAGATCTGAACAAAGCAGCTGCTCGCAGAGTATGCTCCCTCGCGTTCGTCTCAGTTTCGGCATAGTTAAAGACGTAAATCTTCTTCGACAGACTGTCGAAGCGCACACGAGCGGCCAAAAAATTTGAGAACGAGCGCCAAATTAGAACGCGCTACGGATTGAATTGTTTTGGCTGAATACAGCTAATAACATTTATATAGATTTTAGATTGTCTGTTGTTTTAGCCGGTTTAATTAGTATTTACCTAAACTAATATTCGTTAACAAAAAGTACTTGATAAGCGCATATGTTTTACGTTTATTCCTACTTTGTTTTTACTATTACGCTCGCTAGCCAGATTGGCGCTGCAAGCGGCAAACGTAAGCGCGCTGCGCTGCGCTGCGAAACCCTTATTCTATTAGCTGTCGACGCAACCTTGTTTCGGTTGGGTCTCCCGATTTCTCAATGTAACCCAAACGTTGGGGCTCCCTATTCTAAAACTCTTCATTGGTGGCATATAGTTGGCTCCTAATCACGTCGCCGCTTCTTCTGGCCGCGAGTTGAGGGTTTGTCTGCTGATTTTTTTACTTCGTTTTTTCTGCTACTTCCATTGCGTGTTGTGAAAAACGAACAAGTGCTTCACACGTCAGTTACGTCAGGGATAACTTTTAAGCGGTATTTGTGTGAAATATAAAAATCTTTGCATCATCCTTTGATGGGGCCATGGAAATTCTACCACCTTAGGTTTCCTCCTCAACACAAAGCGAAATGAGAAATAGAAGGGTATGCACTTGGGCTAGTTGGTGATTCATAGTTCAGAGGGTAAAAGCGCTAAAAAAGGACAAACAAGTAAAAGAGATGAACAACACGAATCACTGTGTGTTGTATCGTCTCTTTTACTTGTCCGTTGTTTTTTCGTTCTGAGCCAGTGTTCATCATGGCAAACTTGCTTCACGACCGGCAAATGTATGAGTGTGTATTAATATTAGCTCAAAATGTTTGATATCTACGAAACAAATCAGTGACACATCCTTAGCACCTTACCTGACGTATCCGAACTGTTCTTGCGAATAGGCCTGCAGTACGTTTTGCGCTGCCGCGATACGAAGTTTGGGTGATACGATTACCATTCAGCTGAACACAAGGATTTTTATCATTCTTAAGCTGTTAGTATGGTTTCGCCGTAAACCGTCGAAACAAAACTTTGAGGTAAGATAGCAGCATAACTAAACAAGACATCGAACGAAACAAAAAACAACTGACACCTCGTAATTCAGGGGAACTCCAATCTATAAAAACGTATTAGCCCTATTATCTAATCATGTCGTTTAACACCTGAGACGGTGGTGCGGAAAGGAAAAAAAATATTTTAGACTAAGGAACAGATATATCACGTAACGTCTCAAACTCAACAAACTGGTTTGTTTAAGAAGCATCCTATGTATACCCACACAGCCGCTCTCAACAACCTTCTACGCAGAGATCGTTCACATGGCAACCGTTCACATGGTAACCGTTCACACGGCAACGTATTGCAACGTATGCACATTGCAACGTATAGCCCACAATACGGGTTTGGCCACGTGGTCTTTTGTGAGTGTATATATTATCTGTTCTTGACAATGCTTTCAACGAAATGTGTCATTGCCTTGAAGGTGGTTGAAAATGATGGTATTGTGGGTTAGACTATTCGTTCTCTTTTGAACGTGTATGTCATTTATATTTAAAGTGCTTTCAACATATGAGACATCTTCGTAAACGGTGGTTCAGAGTGGCTGTGTGCCTATACATAGGATGCTTGAGAAATAAAACCAGTAAGCTGAGTTTGAGACGCTTCCTTCTGTGTCTGTTCCTTTGAATAAAAGTTTTTTTTTTTCCTTTCCTGCGCCACAGTTTTCGGTGTTAAGCGGCATGCTTAGCTACCACAAGCCCGCTTGCGCACTTAGTCTTTACCCTAAACTCAAGAAAATGTATAGGAGTTACCCTTTAATAATCTGTCGAATCATCTAGCTATTTTAACTTTGCGCGTGCCCATCAGCTACCGCTAGTTTTACAATACGGGTAGAAGTTGAGAAAGAGGAGAAGATGAAAGCGCGCGCAGGTCGTCCGAGCTTGCTATTGCAACACGTTCGAAGATTGCGGGGATCTGTGGCCGAGCGTCCACCGATCCTACACATGCTTGGAGCACGTTTAGCGAAACCTCGTGCTGCAGAACCTAGGAAGTCTGGGCTTATTCCCCACTCCTGCCCGTGTTGATCTGTATGAGCACGGTGCCGCCGTGTGGTCGTGTATGACTACTACCTGGTGCACGTTAAAGGGGTCATGAAACGATTACTCCACTTTCGCTAAATACTAGTTAGAATCACTACCTAACAATCATAACTTAATAAACTTCCCTTTATTTTTCCTCTAAGCAATGGCAGTCGCAGAAAAAAAATTCCAGATATATGAACCTCGTTTATCCCTTCAACTTGAAGCCAAAACAAGCGGCCACGCGGCCTGTTGCCTATCCTATGCCGCCGACATTAATCATACCCAAAATTATACCCAAGCGCTGGAGTTGGGTTTGGCAAAGCAGAAAACTCGTGCTAAGCTCCAGGCACTGTTAGGTCCCCTGCGTAGAGTTTCGTTTGAAAGCGTTTGAGTGCGTTTGACTGTGTTGCGGCTTCGCGAAACCAGGACATTCCTGCGTCTTATTTCGCGTGCCAAGCTCTTCTCTGAATTGGATTGCACGCTTCATATGAAGCATTGCTGTGCGGGTGACTTCCTTTTGTTTCTCGATGCAACAAAGTCAAACGTACTCAAAACGTTTTCAAATGCAACTGTGTTTAGGGGACTTTATAGTTAGGATATTCTCGTCAACGCGGTGGTTGGAGACGAGATACTGCCAGAGTGTCCGTCGAGGCATCATTTGTTACGCACTGAAGTCGAGCGCTTAGGCATTTTTCGTGTTCAATTCATGAGCCGCGCTCGACTGTCATCAGGCAACTTCTTTCAATCCCACAATCACGTCATCAGCTTAGCTAACGTAAGACTGAAAAAAATAGCCCCTCGTTATCCTCGCAATGTCATCGCGACCAGGAAGGTTCTGATACCCATATTTTTTTTTCGAATATTGAATAGAGACAAAGGTTGCTAGTTTTGTGACTACCCCCAATCATTCTAAACCAGAGCTTGGCGTTCTTTCATTCCCAGCCCACGCACTTTTGTCTCCACCATCCCTCCCTTAGTCTCTTCCCACATAGACATTGTCAAAATTATCCAAGTTTCATAAAAAACGTCGAATGAAACAACCAAGAGACGGCCACAGCTAGCATGAGAATATGCACGTGGACAAATATGAGACTCCACGATGGCTCTGCATGTAGTTTTCTGTGTCCAGAGATGCACTTCAAATTTGCTTCCTCTCCGGGTTGTTTGGTACCACCTGTACATGCTTGGCACTGGCACGAATAGATTAGGGCGGGTTATGTTTCTTTGTCATGATCAGCAGAGTGAGATAACTGTGCTGTTACACTTCCATCCGCATTTTCTTTTTTTTTTATTTTGGATAGAGATCTTTCTCGCAAAGGGAAAAGGCAAGTCCCCTCTCTCTAAGATCGCTTTGAAATTAGTGCTTATATTGTTCAATACTGTACATTCTAACAGAATACAGGCAATAAAGCTGTAAAACAAACTAATGCATAACTCCGGACGCTGGGTGGCTAAGATGAAAAAAAGCCTACTAAAGTCGCTTTGTTCTTTGATGGTGAGCCTCCATGGTGTAAAATATTTTGATGAATGCTCCACTAAATAGGCATTACAAATTGTTTTTTATTTCACCTAAAGGATGACAATATTTTGGCTCGTAAACCAAACAAAAAAGCTTCAGTGTACTTCCTTTTTAGACTGGTTCCCAGCACTATCTCCAAAGTTGTGTTGCCACGCGCGCCGCCAAGGGAGCGCGTGCGTGGCCGACAAGTTACAGTGCTTGGATTTCGCGCGGCGGCCCCAGGATCGATTCCTGGGAGGGACGGTTTCGTTTTTTTTTTTATTCTTTCAATTTGCCGTCTCATCGAGACACCTTGTCGTCTGATCGAGGTACGAAGGTTCTATGCAACGAACGTTCTACGCCGAATGTTCCAGAGACCCACGCGAATACAAAACGTTCTTCGCGTGGTGGTCTGAGTTCAGTCTCGCCCCAGCGCTCTATTCCGCTGTTCCGCCGTCATCGACGCCTGCGAGGCGAGCCTTTTTTCTATTTTTTTCTGGGCACAAGTTCGCCTCATTAAACGTGTTAGTTGCCTTATTTTTTTTTTCTCGTTCCCCCGTCATTGTGAAATTTTGGTGGATGAGCGGGGTACAACCCATGCAGTGTAACACTCCGAGGGCCCGCAGTGCTAGCCCGCTCAACAGCGCATCAAGACACTTCGAGGGGGAAGCCGACGCACGAGCAAGCCGCCGCACGCAAGGAAAGCTCCCGGAGTTTGGTCTGTTGGAGATCTTTTGGAGCTGGGACGAAAGGAACCAGCTCGGACAGCGCTTGGATTCGAACTGCTGGAATTTTAATTGCTCGCGCGCTGCAGAGGGAGCTGAGCCTCGTCGTCGTCGTTCATGGCGTAGGCTGGCTTTGAGTGTCGCTACAAGGCTCCCCTCTGTAGAGCCGTAGGCCGTGGAAGAGTCCATGTGATGTGCTTAGTTTTTGTTGCAAGCGCCGAAGGTGCTAACGGGGCAGGAGCGGTTGCAGGAGATGCAGGAGATATGCCTGCTAGGTAGGCCGGCTTGACACGGTCGGTCGTGACTGCGTCACGACGGCCGTCGATGTCGAGTGTAAAGGTCTTGGCTTGTCGATCCAGCACTCTTAACGGGCCGTCGTAGGCCGTTTTCAATGGTCGACGGACCTGGTAGCGACGTAAGAAAATATGTTAGCATGTTTCAAGGTCTTGGCTCACGAATACGTCTCGATGGCTCCGTTGAGCTGGAAGCACAGGCCGGAGGAGACGAAAGGTTTTTCGTAAGTCGTCGACGTAGCCGGTGGGGTCTTCTCTTGACTCGGAGGGAAACGAAGAGAAGAAATCGCCAGGTAGGCGCAGTGGTGTACCGTAGACTAACTCGGCTGTAGAACAGCCAAGATCTGCCTTGAGCGCTGAGCGAAGGCCTAGGAGATCGAGGGGAAGGTGGTCGGCCCAACGTTCCCGCGGCTCGTAGGTGGCGAGAGCTGCCTTCAACTGGCTGTGCAGCCGTTCCACCATGCCGTTGGCCGAGGGATGATAGGAGGTGGTGTGGATGTCTCAGACGCCGAGGACGGTGACGAAGGCGGCAAAAAGGGAGGATTGAAATTGCCGTCCCCTGTCGGTGGTGACTACAGCAGGGCAGCCGAAGCGGGACACCCAGCCGTCGATGAAGGCTGTAGCGACTGTCTTTGCTGTCATGTCAGGGACGGGGAATGCTTCAGGCCATCTGGTGAATCTGTCTACACACGTCAGCAAATAGCGGGCTCCCCGTGATGATGGAAGGGGTCCCACTAAGTCTATGTGGACGTGTGCAAACCTGGAGTCCGGTGGTCGGAAGGGTGTGATGGGGGTGATTGTGCGTCGCGTGATCTTGACGCGTTGGCACTGCACGCACGTTCGTGCCCAGCAACGGACATCCGCGTTCATGGTGGACCAGAAAAAAACGAGCAGTTATTAATTTTAGTGAAGCACGGATTCCTGGGTGGCTCTTGTTGTGCAGGTTGTTGAAAAGAGCGCGACGAAATGCTGGTGGTACGAATGGTTGGGACACACCAGTTGTCGTCTCGCAGGTAACTGTTGTTGGAGAAAAGGGCAGAAGAACGTCAGCAAACTTCAGTGATCCAGGAGAGGCACGCAAGCGTTGCAGCTCGGGATCGTTTGCTTGAGCGGTTGCCACTCCTCCCAGTCCACCGAATCTGCTGAAGAAATAGCACTGACGCGGGAGAGTGCGTCAGCAGCAGTGTTTTCATTGCCTTTGACATGGCGGATATCGACGGTAAACTCTGATATAAAGCAGAGGTGCCGGATTTCACGTGCTGTGTGGTCGCTGTGGTTTCGTTGGAATGCGAACGTCAAGGGCTTATGATCTTTAAGAACATGGAAGTTCCGACCCTCGAGGAAGTGGCGAAAGTGTTTGATGGAAAGGTACACTGCCAGAAGTTCGCGTTCGAAAGTACTGTATTTTTGTTCTGGGTTCTTGAGTTTGTGAGAAAAAAATCCGAGAGGCTGCCAGCCATTGACATTGTGCTGAAGAACCGCACCGACCGCTACGCTTGATGCGTCGGTGGCGAGTCGTAGCTCTGCGTTTGGAACGGGGTGAATGAGCATTGCAGCGTCAGCGAGCGCCTTTTTCGCTGAAGAGAAAGCAGACGCTGCATCTTCGTTCCACTCAAGAGGCGCAGAGGGTTCTTTCTTGCTGGCGAGAAGATCCGTCAACGGCTTGATCAGTTGCGCACAACTCGGTAGGAAACGGCGATGAAAATTTAGGAGACCTAGAAACAAAAAGGAAAAATGGTGTGGTGATGGCGGTCTTTGGTATGTCGGCAGGCTCAGCCGGAATCTGGTGGTATGCCTTCACCAAGTCGATCTTGGAGAATATCTGGCAACCAGCCAGATTCGTTGTGAAGTCCTGTATGTGGGGTAACGGGTAGCGGTCAGGCTGGGTGTTGGCATTGAGGGCACGGTAATCACCGCATGGTCTCCAGTCGTCGGCCGTTTTCTTAGGGACCATGTGTAGTGGGGAGGCCCAGTTGCTCGATGATGGTCGAACGATGCCAAGTTCGAGCATATGCTCAAACTCGCGACGAGCAGTGAGTAGGCGTTCTCCAGACAGCCGTCGAGGACGAGCGAAAACAGGGGGCCAGAGGTGACAATGTGGTGAGTAATGGTGTGCTTCACCGGTGACTCCCTTGTGTGTGGCCTCGTAAGGTTCGGAAATTCACGAGAATTTTCTCATAAGCCGTTGATGGTGAAAACGCTCTAAGTCCTTTTGCCGTGGTCGTAGAGAGCACGCCATTCACGGAGAGGCGTGTCGTCAGGTCGATGAGGCGTCGTGAATGAATGTCGACGGCCAGTTTGTAGAAGCTGAGAAAGTCCGCTCCCAGGATAGCCTGCTTGATGGCGGCGACAATGAACAGCCACCGGAATGTGCGGCGCAGTCCAAGGTTGATTGTGAGGAACCGCTGACCGTAGGTGGCGATAGGTGAGTTGTTGATCGCTTGAAGCGGGGGGGTCTTTTGCTTGCGTTGTCGGTCCAAAAGAGAGGCCAGTAGAACGCTGACCTCGGCTCCTGTGTCAACAAGGAAGCGATGGCCAGCTACCTTGTCAACGACATAAAAGAGGCGGCTTTCCTGTCTACCGGTATCACCTGCCGCCGCCAGTGTCCGGTTTTCACAGTTTTCCGCCGAAGAGCAGGGTTGGCTGCACTTGCGGGCATCGTTGCCAAAGGTACGGTGGTACCAACACATGACCGAGCCCGAGTCAACTTGACTGCTGTTGGAGAAGGTGGAGCGCTCTACCGAGGTTGAGTGGGAGCGCAGGCTTCGGCGTGAGTGTGACCGTTGTTGACGACGTCGTGACAAGGGTGCGAGAGTGGCAATTTGACGACTCATGGTCTCGACATGGTCCTCAAGACGAGACAGAATGGAATCTTCCGAATTTGTTATGGGCGCTCGGTTAGTGACAGCCCTAATGCCAGGGGCTGGCGAGTAGTCGGCGACACGGTCGGCAAGCTGAACGAGCCTGTCTGGTGACATGTGTTCCGCAGCCGCTAGAATCGGGAGCATGGTCGATGGAAGTCGTTGCAAAAACAACTTACGCAGGAGGTGGTTGTTGGGGTCCGGGTTCTGGGCTCCCAGCAGCTGACGCATGCGATAGAGAAGCTGGGATGGGCGTCTGTCACCAAGCTCCTCGGTGTTGAGGAATCGCTGAAGTCTGCTGCGCTCCGACTCGGTCTTGCGGTCAAGGATGGCGGCCTTCAGTTGGTCGAAGGGCTTGACCGGATCCGGAGCGGCGAGAATGTCGGCTAGCTCCTCGGCGACGTCCGCTGGTAAGGAGGACACGGTGTGCAGGTATCGCGTCTCCTGACTGGTGATGTGCCGGAGACGGAACTGGGCCTCGACTTGCATCAGCCACACGGTCGGATTTTTCGGCAAAAATGGTGGTAGCCAAATATTCTGGACCGCTGCCAAGGTTGACTGGAGGGCGTCGCCGTCAGGAGAGTTGGACGCGTCGGAATGAGTCTTGAAGCAGCAGACCTTGAAGGAGCGAGTTCGATTCCGGGTCACCAAATCTGTTGGGAGCTGGGACGAAAGGAACCAGCTCGGACAGCGTTTGGATTCGAACTGCTGGAATTTTAATAGCTCGCGCTGCAGAGGGAGCTGAGCCTCGTCGTCGTCGTTCATGGCGTAGGCTGGCTTTGAGTGTCGCTACAGGTCTCCTGACAGCCAAGGGCAAGACCAAATCGTCGAAGAGACCGGCGATGAGGAACCAGCCGCCGCAGACCTCATTAATAACTGCTCCATCCGCCGTCCTTATGCCGGTCGTCAAACGCAATCCAACTGCATGCTGTGGCGAAGCCCACAAGAATGTGGAATTATGATTTCAGCAAGATGAACGCACTGACCGCTATAACGGATGGACCACAGAGCAGCGCCTTCACAATCTATATTTCTCACTGGAGGAAACCGCGAGGCACTGCTTCGAGAACCACGATGCTTCACTTACGTCGGGAGACGCCTGCGCCACCGAGCTGAGGCGGACCTTCATAAATCAGCATTGTAGGCAATGGGCCGAAGGGCTTCTACAGGTGAGGACTCGAGCACCCAACGAAAGCGTAACCAGCTTTGTCGAAAATGTTCTGCGGCTGAGCACTGGGGCCGACCATCTATTTTTATTTATTTATTTCAATACCCTCAGGGCCAATGGCATTACAGAGGGGATTGGGTTGTATTCAACAATATAAATATTACAATGAATAACTTAAAGGCAAATCACACATTGATTATGAACAAAAGAAATTAGAAAGAGCAGTTTTAAACAAATCATCCACCGGGATTATGGCGATGGAGGTGGGAAGGCGGTTCTAATACAAAGAAGTTTTGGGAATGAAAGATTGTTGAAATGTGTTCCTGCTACATAGCGGTACACCTACCGTATGACGATCATCAAGACAGGATGAAACATAGAAAGGCGGTGTGAGGAGACGTTGACTGAGGAATGAGTTAGTGTGAAATACTTTATGGAAGAGACACAAACGGGCTACCTTTCGGCGTGAGGCACGACTACACTCTTAAAAATGTCTGTGCGTCTGCTTTCACGCACAACACTCGGAGAGCCAATCACCGCAACTTTCGGAGGCAACTCAGCGAATGACGATGCCGAAACATATGTTTAGACCAAAAAACGCAGTCTGAGTTGTGACATTAGGCAATGCAAGAGTGACGTTTTGCATTGCTTAATGTCACAACTCAGAGTGCGTTTTTTGGTCTAAACATATGTTTCGGCATCGTCATTCGCTGAGCTAACTCCGAAAGTTGCGGTGATTGGCCCTCCGAGTTTTGTGTGTGAAAGCAGACGCACAGACATTTTTAAGAGTGTAGGCAAAGATACTTTAAATTTCATAGAGTTGACACTTGCAGTGCGTTGATAATTACTGAGGATAAAACGAGCGGAACGATTTTGAGCAGCTTCTGGAGCTAACCAAATTTAAAAGGATCAAGTCCCAGATAGACGAGGCGTATTCAAGCTTTGAGCGTACAAGTGTTTTATAAAGAGTTAATTTCAAAGAGGAGGGAGCTAAAGAAAAATTACGTTTTAAATTGCCAAGCATGCGATTAGCATTAATAATAGCGTTTCCAATATGTATTTTTCAGGAAAGATCCGATGTTATGTGTACGCTCAGGTACTTGTAAGATGGCACAGAAAGTAAAGGATTATTGTTAAGACAGTAGCAGGGAGAAACTGAATGATTACGAGACACTCTCATTACTTTGCACTTAGTTGTGTTATGTCCATATGCCAAGTTTCACACCAATCAAAAATAACCTTAACGTCTCTCTGGAGCTTGATAACATCTGAATCATTATTAATTTCACGGTGAATGACACAATCATTTGCAAAAAGGTTAATTGAGGAAGAAATTTTATCCGGCAGGTCATTAATTAAAATTAAAAACAGAAGTGGGCCTAGTACAGAATTCTGAGGCACGCTGGAGGTTACTGACGCGAGCGGAGATGTATGGTTTTTGGCGGTACCGAACTGAAATCGGTTAGTGAGAAAGCACTGGCTCCAAGCCTAAACGTTAGCATCAATACGAAGGTTATTTAGTTTCAACAAAAGCAACTCGTGAGAGACTTTATCGAACGCCTTCGAGAAATCCAAAAATACGCAGTCTATCTGGGACCCCCTATCAAGAACAGAGTGCAAGTCGTTAGTAAATATTAAAAGCTGGGTATCGCAGGAAAATGATATTCAAAATCCATGTTGAGCCGCGTTAAAAAAAAAAAAAAACAGGTTAGACTCGAAAACATTAAGAAGCTCAGAATAAATGACATGTTCAAGAATTTTACATGGTATGCTAGTGAGTGAAATCGGTCTATAGTTGTAAGGGGAATGTTTATCACCTCCTTTGTGCAACGGAACCACCGTCCCAACTTTTCAATCGTTTGGGAGGACACCGAGATCTAGCGATTGGGTGAATATTTTTGGCAGTATAATTAAAGATGATACACTTGTGTTTTTTGTTGTTGTTTTTTATTTGGAGTTAATATTATCGACACCCGCACTGAATGATGTTTTAAGGATATCGATTATTCGAACAGTGCCAATGGGATCAATTTAGAAATGTTCCATAGGCATAAAGTTGCACTGAGGCAATGAACAAGGCGACAGGTTACTTACACTGGAAAAAGACTTAACGAAAGCCGCGTTTAAGATTTGAGCACAGTCTTCACTAGGTATAACACAATCATCCACCCAGCGACCGATGAGGAAATATTCACCGTCGTTACGAGAGGCGTGAAGAGTGAGGTATTCGGCGGCCTTGTCCGCCATTCTCCAACGACAGCCGACGAGTTTGTGGCCGAAGCAACAAACATCGAGTGGGTACTAACGGCTGGAGGTTACCATTATCATCGGCTCAACGATGTGTCAACTCTGGAAACGGCCCGCTCTGATTTAAGCCCCACCCGCGACAAGATTTGCGAGATCAGCCACGAGGTTTTTCGCGAAGAACTCAAGAAACTGCTGCCAGCTGCCGACCCTCCGGCATCGCTGTCCATCGCCGAAGTTGTACAGAAAGAGCTTCATAGAGCTATCGAGCCACAGGCTTCTTTCAACTCTTCACCGTCCGAGAAACCGACGCTGACCTACGCCGCGATTCTCCAACGACCACCGTTCCTTGCTCGCCCGTATACGGCGCCACCACGACATGAACCTCCAGCGAAACAGTACGTCCGCTCAGAGTAACCTTCGCCTAGGATGACGGACGTTTGAGGACGGCCGACCGACGCCCGCTGTATTATCACTGCGGGGAGACCGACCGTATGCACAGCCCGTTTCCCCTACCGGCAAATAGGGCTTCGCGGCTTCCATCCGAATGACCCACGTTCACGCTACGGTTAGCGACGGCGGGAGATTGAAGAGTACCTCCGACATCCTCAGTGTTCACCACCTGCACATTGCTGCTTTCCCGGTTGCAGTCAACAGGGCGTCCAGTTTCGCCGTGCATCGACCTCGTCGCGACAGCCTGTCGCCCTCGTCACGCCGAGAAAACTAAGCACGGCTACCTATCTGTAAAGTTGCCGTAAACCGACAACGTAAAGAACCTCCAAAGATTCCGGAGACTTCGCACTCGGCCGACGCCATGCATCAAAGCGACGCGCCTGCTACAGTCTCCAATACCCTCAACGTGACCATCGACACTGGAGAAGACCATGCACTCCGTCTTGAGTGGGAAGCTTTCACACCGGCTTCAGAAAATTACGACGCCAGGGGATGGCCCGCAAAAATGAACCGTCGGGGGCCATCTAATAACACCGTCTAGAATGTGCATTGCACGATTTCACATCAACCGTGAGACCTGCCCTGTGGAGCTTGTAATTCTGCAAGACTGTGCGAGGACTTTATCCTGGGAATAGACTTTCTAGGTGAGTACGGCGCCGTAATCGATATCGGAGAAAACCGTCTGATGATACGAAAACCTATCCTACCCCTGGAGGAATCCGCAGCAACGTTTTCCACGGTCCGTGTCCTCGCACACCAGGTGAACTTACCGCGTGGTCGAGGGCTTTCGCACCCGTTGGGACCGATGAAGCTTCCTGCGGCGAAGTTCTGCTTGAGGGAAGCATCTAGTTGATTGTAGAAAGAGGATCGCTCCAGTAAGAGGAGTAACAGAACTACAAGATGGGTGCGCTACGGTCCTGGTTACAAATTTTCGAGAAGAGCCGCAGGATGTCCATAAAGTATCGCCGTGGGCCACATCGACGAACACCAGAAGTCAGCCGCAATCGCTGCACTTTCAGAAGAGTCCACTTCAATGCAGAACGAGAGAATGCCACCCTCGGAACTTGACATCGAACCGAAGCTTCCAGCCACTGAACGAGTACTGATGCTTGACCTTCTGAGCTAATTCGTCGAATACTTCGCCACATCAAGGCTGCGACGAACAACGGTAGACAAGTATGACATCTTAACTGACGACGACCCTCTCCCTGTCCACCAGTCGCTGTACCGAGTTTCTTGAAAATGGACGTGATTCAAAATCAAGTCCAAGAAATGCCCGACGACGACGCATTTAACCCTTAAGAAGTCCGTGGGGGTCCCCAGTCGTCCATGTAAAGAAGAAGGACGCAACCCTGAGGTTCTGCGTGGACGATCGGAGATTGAACGCTGTGACTAAAATGGACGTCTATACGCTCCCTCGCATCGGTGATACGTTAGACCAACTGCGCCACTCCCGATATTTTTCGTCAATGGTCCACGAACGCGACCGGGAGAAGACTGCCTTTGTCACACCTGCCAGCCTCCACGAGTTCCAAGTGATGTTGTTCGGACTTTGTACATCATTAGCCACGTTCTAGTGCGCGATGGACACCATGTTTGCAGGTCTGAAATGGCAGAGTTGCCTTGTCTACTTCGACGATGTCGTAGTATTTTCATAAAATCTCAACGAACAACTGAGACGACTTCGAGCCGTCAATTCTACATTTACCAACAGTTATAATTTCTACGGTAATCCTCCAATGATTCGCAATATTTTTGGAGAAAAAGTTATTTGCATTTGTTTAGGCGATATATATGCGCTACCAGTAAAAGGCAGCGACGTAAAAATTTCATCCTTGCTTGTTTTACAGCGCTGATTGTTCTAGGCTAGTGCATCTTTGTCTTGTTTGTTACACTTCAAGCTTTCGCTTCCTTGTTGCTAGCGTTCAACACCTGATGTCTATCGAAAATTCTCAAGCTGCAGTGTGGACAGTAGCTAGCCAATCTTTTATTAGTATATATTCGGTAACCACCAGCAGCGAAACTCGCGTTCTCTCGTGCTTATTTGCAGAGCTTCTAAGGACAACCGCCATGATCGCGATTTCTGATAGCATAAAACTCCGTCTTTTTTGGCATCATTTGTTGCAACTATGGGGCCACTTTTGATGCACGGGCGGAATAGGACCATGAACCGTGGTCCTATTCCATGGTTCATGGAATTTCGGGACCTGTCAATCATTCAGCAGAGTCACATGATGATGACGTCAGAGGTCGAGATGACACTCGACACGCGCCTCGATTGCATCCTGTATCTCCTCCCACTTGACCGTGACCTCACACACTCCTACACCCCCGCTCCCATGACAATTTCGGGACCTGTCCCACACACCCCGCCCATGGCCCGGTCCTTGGCCCCAAATTTCGGAACCTGTCCCGCACCCCCCTCCCATAGCCCGGTCCACGGCCCTAAATTTCGGGACCTGTCAATCATATTCCCAGAGGTGCGAATTCAGTTGAGTCAATCGCGAGAGGGCAACGTCACATGACGTCATAGCGCGAGACGGTCACATGACGACGAAGGACATGTGATATTTGAACCGCTGCGTGGTAAACATATTTTATTCGCTAAAAAAGGCTCTCCGGCGGCTGGGAATCGACCGCGGTACCTTCAGCTAAGAAGCCCAACACCCTACCCCCTGAGCTACAAGCGCATTGCTTTCGAGAGCGCTTATCTCGGCTTAGTTGTCAGTGTGTGTGTGCAATTCAGATCACGTGGTTTCCTGACACTTGGCTTTTGTAATACGGTTAAACCGCAATGATGCGTGCGTCATTGCCGCAGGTCATGTGACGATGGTCGTGTGACGTCGCTGGGCGCTAACGTTGCTCGTCTTCCTATCACGTGATTTTGCACAGAACTGCTGAGTCAATCGACGGAGGACGCTACCTGGGATGACGGAAGGGTTCAGGATTGTTGAGTCATCTGCCAGGAGGGAAAATGCACTGTCACGATGACGTCACAGATATGTTGCCGAGTGACGAGAAATGCATTGTCGCATGTTTTCCCTGTGGGTCATGTGACCAACGTCACGTGATATTTGAATTGCTGCGCAGTTGACACCTCGGTTTATAGATGGCGCGCGTCTTTTTTGCTAAGCGTCTTTGTTGTTAGGACATGAGCGTCATCTTGCGGTGTGGGTTTGACCTTGCGCCATCTCTTGCTGAAAATTGCGCATATTCCTGAGGTGTGCTCGTCCGTATTTTCGCGTGCGCGCAATGCGTGTGAGTTGCCGAATCTGTTTATAGAGGGCGCGCACCTGAATTACATAGCTAGCGTGAAATTCACCATTATCACGCGACATGTCTAGATAATGTTAGTGTGGGAAATAAATCGGAGCGCGGTCGCATCCATACGCGCTAAAGACGAGACATATATGATGTTTCATTTTTTATTAATATCATTCGCTCTAAAAACACGCACACTTATAAATACAGATACGGCTTTTAAAATCACTCTACGCGACAGAGAAACCACTGGAAACACTTTACACAAAAATGTACAACACAAGCAAAATCACAACACGTCCGAGGCAAAAAAAAAAGTTGTGGAATAACAGAGCAACGCGCGCGATACAACCCAAAAAAAAAATTTACAAGGCCAGGGCGTGAGATGAAAAGAGAGATAGGATCCGGATTCCGTACACTAGCGGTTTATACAAAAATGTACGCAAGAAGCTTCAAGACACACCGGTGGGAAACGCGAGCAATTGCGAAGCAGTCCAAAATATCTACAAGGCCTGTGATGAGGAGGCTGATCGCTCGCTTCCTAAAATGTTCTTGTGACCAAAAGGAAACGTCATAATCCCGTCGCTGCAAATGTATCGCTTGTTGTCGAACGGATTCAGAGCAATCTTTTCGACCGAAATGCTTTTGTTCTCGTTAAGTTTTCGAGCAATCAAATGCTGCGTCACTCTATGCAAAGTTTTCGCCTCTAGAGCGTGCTTATACAGCTCATAGGTGAACTTGCGAGACTCAGATTTCTTTACCCCCTTGGCTCTTACGCAACACGTGTTGCTGCTTGTTTTGAAGCTGTATAGTTTTGATTTTAAGCAACAAAAAGACACTAAGTGAGTAGTGGGATATTCATTTTCACACCGAGCCTCATTTTGTTTTCGGTTGAAAAGAGCTTGTGACTCTCTGGATATCCAGATGTATCCAAGCATGCGTCTCGGAGTCGGAGCAGTTTGTCGTCTACGTCTGATCCGTGAAGGTGTAGGAAGAAGGAATCCGTGTCGCAGTAAAGAGCCCTCGCTGAGGGGATCGCACGACGAAGTTGAATATGAAAGAAGTCGTACATTACTATTTTTGATATTTCAAGAATCGAGAACCCTGCGTAGAGTGGTTGCTTGAGTTTGATCTCTTTCGGAGCAAACTGAAAAATTACAACCTGCGAACTAAGTGCTCGATACTGCGTCAGTTTCGGCTTCTGAAGCATTTTCAATATGTCGTCCTCATTAACGCACAGTTTAATGTGTCCATGTTTACGTGCATTCTCGATCGTTTTGCCATATATGCTATTCATGAACAGCTTGGAATGATTCTTCTGGAAGGAGTTGGTTGCTTGCTGTCTCAGCTGTTGGTTAAAATCAATAAACTCCTTCAAGAACGCTCGCTGCGTGAATTTGAGGACTCGGTGAATGTTGGTGACCTCTAGTCCTAACATATGTAGCACTGTTTATGGTGGCTTCTAGTTCCACTCAGTCAATGAGGATAATGCCCTTTATCTACTAAAAGACCTGCGAGGACGCCATTTCATGGCAACTGTGCATCTGCACAAAACGGCACCCTCATTGGCTCCTGCTAGGAGACGGTCTAGCTAGAGAGCTTTCAAGCTTGCGGTAATGCAGAGGATTCCTCTAAACTGATCCGCCACACAAAGCGCACAGTCCGTCGCATGGTCCATAGCTCGGGGCTTGCCGCGCCACTGCGACTTGCCAATGCCGTCGCATGCACCCCACCCGAGAAACCGCCCTTGCTGCCCGCAGACTGCTATGACAGGACCCTGGCACGCTGCAGTGTGAAGCAGATATCATTATATGCTGAAGGCATGTAATGGTATCTGTAATGGTAGACGCCGAGCGTTCGGAGCTTTACGACAGAACCCATATTCATGTCCTACTTTTAAACATACCCAGGTACCTTCCTTCATACCTTCAAGAAGCTGGAGGCCATCTTGATGGGACCCCACCTCCTAAGGGACATTCCACTCTAGACGTTTTCACTGGAGTCCTTCCATGCGGTGCTAATCCACTTTGCACCTAGGTCCAGCAAGTTCCAGTACGATGGAATGGTGGCCCGTTGAGAAAAATTGAACTAGACCGTGTAACTGGAAGTGCAGAGAACAGACTATATGTTAATAATTTTTAAAGCAGCCAGAGCTATCCATTTATATATAGCGCATTATCATTACAGCACCTACATCGCGGCCCTTCACTTCAATCACAATGCGGACAGGGCCATCCTGCTAGATGAAGATCGGATGACGAACTTCTTCCAGCAGTGCTCGAAGGCAGAGAAGCGGTGGACTCTTGTACCGGCCAAAGAAAAGGTGATATTTGGTGAGTATCACATTTTTTAGAACATTACAGCATTCAGAAAGCTGGGGTCATGACCACGATTATTCCACATAAAAATTGCCCTTGCATGCAGAAGAGAAAGGCTAAAACATTTCAGCTGCTATTTTATGTAGACAAGGAAGATACGGCACGTAATGATTAATTACTGCATTTGTGCTTTGCAGACTATGTGCGTAAGCTGACTGATGCCCTGCTGAACTGTGTCATCAGGTGGCCCATGTATGGTGTGGCCAGTGAGGCTGCATACCGGGTGCCGCACGACACTCTCAGCAGCAGGTGTGGAGTGAAACCGCCGATGGAGGACGCTGTTGCGATGCACCGGTCCCGCTTTTCAACTTGAGCCTCTAACAGCCGCGTGTGTGCGTGTTCATGTTTCTTATTCTTCACTCGTGCTCAACGTTCATTTTCAAAGTTTGTGGCAAGTTGCACCTGTGGACATTTATTCCGTGTGGAATCTGTAATAAACAGCAAATATTACTTTAGTAGGCGTAGGCACCACATGGAGTTTTAGCAATAAACTGTGAATATTGCATATTTAGTTTACTGCTAGGGTACTGTTGCTTCTCTACCCAAGGGAATGCAGAGGCACCCTGTTGCAGTTTTAACCTGATTCCTCTGAATTAGTTCATTCTCGTCTCGAACAATGTATGAGCAGGGTTTTTTTTGTTTTTTTTTGTGCGGACGATGGCTGGTACTTACTGGTGACTTGCTTAATTCTTTATGTACACTTGTTCTCCTGATTTGAGGATAGGCAGTGGTACAGGACCCCTCTTGTAGTACTTCGCCTGTTGCTTCTAGTGGATGAGTAGTTTTTCTGCTACTGCTTTTAGGTCCGGAGAGCTCCTCAGCAAGACGCTTGAATCTGTGGGATTTTGAGCATGTGGCTGTGCAGGAGGTGCTGCACAGGGAATTAGAGAATTCCATCTCTCGGCGTGTTGCACAACTCCAGCAGTGTGTCACAGTAGTCTTGTGTTCTGAAGGGTTGTTTATTCAGCTTTTTGCCTCTTGCACTCCTCTCTCTGCCGTCCCACTTGATCTTTGGCAGCAATGGCCTGGTGTCGTATGAGAGATGAAGTGCCGTTCTCTAGAGCTGGCAAAGACGTCACTGTTCAACGGAGGAATGTTGTCCAATTGTTTGTGCAGTCATCTTGTCTGTGGTTTACTTTGTAGAAAAAACGATAGTGGCCTACTACGATCGAGTGTGCTAGCCTTGATGGTGGAACAGTTCCACGGCTATGCTCTGCCAGTGTCCGCAGTTGTTGGGTAGGCTCAAGAGGTTGCTGACGCTGACACTGCTTGGACACTTTGCACAGTTGCATCAATGTATTGGTTTAGTCCGGGCCAGTACAGTACTTCTCGGTGCCTCCTAAAGGCGCTACAGCTCGTCCAGTGTTGAAGAAGTTAATTCAATGAACTTATTGTGGTATTATAGATGTTAGTTTTGTTTTCCTTCTACAAGATGGGTTTCCATCCTTGGAAAAGAATTGTAGTAGCAAGTCAGCGGTTGCGGCTCCTGTAGCTTCCAACAGGTAGTAGAAGCATCAGTGTCCTCTTTGCTGGACTTGTTTCTCATGTGAACATACCAAGTACTACAAACGTGAACAACCCATTTTGCATGCATTTTTCGATTTAGAAGGGAAAAAAAGAGGTCACTCAAATCGAGAACCACATGGTGATGAGCTCGCAAAATAATTATCCCGCAGAAAGAGTTATTCACAGCATCTTTTTAGGTAACAGCTGGACATAAGCGCCAGCATTACTGATGAGACATGACCCCATTGACACCACCTTGCTTATATTGTGGGAAGGAGTAACCAGGACTGATGCTTCGTCAGTGCTATGCCGTTGATGGCTGCAAGCACCTTAGAATTAGCACTGCTGTAAATAAAAATATTTGTGGGCTTATTCTTGTAAGTGTCCATTTCGGAGGTTAAAAGGAAATGAATGTACTGGTTTCTCTATCTATTGTTTGCAGTCATGACACAGGCAACCAAGTTGTGCAGTGCAACCCCTAGCAAAAATAACGGTTTGAAATCAGTCCGGAAAGTAAAATCCGGACTAATATCAAACCGGAGTCAAACCAGAGGGGATCCTTCCGGTTTGCACTGTGGGCACCCTGGCGGCTCCACAGCCCAGTTGCCCGACTGCGAGGCAAAGGTGCCGAACTTTTCCCGCGTGGCGGCGACGTCACGCCAGCCACGCGCACATCGGATGCGCCGCCTTGATAAGGGAGATCAGAGGCGGCGCACGGGGGAGTCGCTGCCTGGACTCAGACACCGTTGGTAGCAATGTTAATCGTCTTGTCCATGTCCCATTAAATGTAGTTTGTTGTTGTTCAAACCGTTGGCTCCGTGTTATTCCTCCGAGTCGGGTATGCAGCAAGGCAAACCGACCACAATGGCGCCCAACCGTGGTATGCTACCCACTCGCAGGAATTTCAAGGGGCTTGGTTTCTTCTTTCGGTAAGCCTTTTTCATATTCCCCGTGTTTCCTATCGTTGTTTCGTGCTTCCGTCACGTCCGCGTTTGTTGTATTGGCGTGTTTCTGACTGTTTGTTTTGTGACTGCGGCAATCGTTTTGCGCGCTTGTTTTGGTTTTTGCCGGGCGCTTCCCTTTTTTGCGCTTGTGTTGGGTTTTCGGGGGGCGTTTCTTTTTTTGTGCTCGCAGGCATGCTCAAACTGGAGCAGGAAGCCGCGATGGCCGCAGCGGCACAAATGAACCTGCTCACGAAGGTCACGGAGATGTGCGACTCCGTGATGCAGCGCCTGGCCCACGCGCCTGGCCAGCAGGAGACCCCACCGCGAGAGACCGGAACAGCCTTGACTGTTCCGGTCTACACGGGGTACGACGACGTCAAGTCCGTGGCAGACTTCCTGGGCGAGCTGCAGACGTACCACCTTGCCTCTGGTGCCTCTGAAGCCTTCATCGTGGAGCGGATTGTCCCGCTGGCGTTGCAAGCAAGCGCCAGGTGCTGGTTGGGGTCACAGGCCCCATTCACCAGCCTGGTGGACTTCCAGACAAGGCTTCGAGAAGAGTTCTTGCCTGCAGGCTACGCAACGCAGATTCTCCGAGAGCTCGAGGCAAGGACGCAGCACCCGGATGAAAGTCTGGTCTGGTACGTTCGGGTCATGCAAGAGCTCTTCAAGAGGGCGGACCCGAAGTCACCGGAGTCGGACAGAGTAGCTCGGGTCAGAAGACAGTGTCACCCAAGGTACCACGTCTACCTCATCAACCGAACCTTTGAGACCCTTGAAGAGCTAGCCCGGGGCGCCCGCCTCATCGAGGAAGCTCTTCATGCCGAGCGGAACTACGTGCCGCCGTCACCAGCCAAGTACGCTCTCGAACCGGCATGTGCATGGCGGGGCCCCGAGGCCTCCACGCAAGTGGACTGTCCGAACGAGACCTCCCTTCCCCACCACGTCAACCAGGAGAGTTGGCGTTGCATGCATGGTGACTGCTCGTATCGCTCAGACGATCGTTGTCTACTGCTGTTGCCTTGCCCAAGGCGTGTGAAATGGTGTTTCGCTGCCATTGCGGATTGTTGTTGGGGGGCACTTGCGCTGATAAGGTGTGGGGATGTCGAACAAAATCCTGGTCCAGACACAGATACAATGCAGCAGATACTGGAATGCCAGAGAGAGATGACAGTTAATTTATCATCCATAGTTGCAAGTCAAAAATTTTTGATAAAAGATTAGAAGCGATTGAAGCGTCCACTTCAAAGATAACTGATCTTGTCATGACGCTTGATGTTACACAAAGAAAGGTGGCAAAATTGGAAGCGACAGTATTAAAGCTACAATAAAAAATTGATGACTTAGAAAACAGAAGTACAAGAAACAACTTAGTAATCCATGGAGTTGCAGAATCCGAAAAGGAAACGGAGTTAGACTTAAGAAAAAAAGTAGTTGAAGATGTCTTCAAAACAAAAATGAGTGTCGAAGTGACGTCTGTCGAAAAGGTTCACCGTCTTGGGAAGCTACCTAGCAGAAAGCCGAGGCCAGTCATATTAAGCTTTGGAAGCAATAACGAAAAACAAAACGTACTTAGAAATGCCAATAAGCTTAAAGGGACTCGTATTTTTATTAATGAGGACTTTTCAAAAAAACGTAAGAGTTATCAGAGGGAAGCTATGGGAGAGTGCAGCTGCAAATAAACGAAATGAAGACAAGGTGTTTTTATCGTACGACAAGCTAAAAATCAATGGAGTAACGTACGGATGGGACTCAGTTACTGACCAGAGAATTCAACTTTTTGCAGCCAATGTTCCGCCCAATGTACCGCATTTTGAACAATGACATGAACCTAACTCGCAGGAAACAAAAACCCTTCTACTGATCAACCTCAATGCTCGAAGTATTGTCAATAAAACGCTTCAGCTTGAACACATCTTATTGGATCATGACCCCAGTATAGTGGCTATTACTGAGACATGGCTTGATTCATCAGTGTACGACAATGAGATAGTTCCGCCTGGTTACAATATTTTTTGAAAGGACAGAGGAAGTAGAGGAGGAGGTGTGGCCCTAATAGTTCAATCGTCCCTGATCGCTTTTGAAATGGAAGGAGCTGCAGGTATTGAAAACGTATGGTGTAGGATAAAATTGAAAAACAGTGAATTAATAGTAGGTGTAGTTTATCGCCCTCCACAAATGCCTGTTGGATATTTTAAGGAGTTAAATGAGTTTCTTTTTAAGTTAAAAGTAAGTTCAAAGAAAGTTATTTTAATGGGAGATTTCAACCTCGGTGGAATAGACTGGGCTACATTAGGAACTGGGGACAGTGAAGTGTCGTGCTCCGAAGAATTTCTGGATTTGGCCTTCTCGCACAACTTGACACAGGTTGTCAAAGAGCATACTAGGGTACAAGGGAAATCAAGATCACTAATAGATTTGATATTTGTCAGTGAGACCCTCTCACGTCACACATACGATTGCAAGACTTACCCGGGAATTTCTGATCACAGAATGGTACACTTTGAACTATCGTTGGAAGCTACACTTAAGAAAACGGAAATATCTTCATATAGAAGCTTTAAGGAAGCTGATGACGAATCAATTATTGATCAACTAGGCTTTAACTACGATACATTTGAGGACCTTGCTAGGAACCCCCTGATTGGAGTGGACGAGCTATGGCTTTATTTTAAAAGGACTGTACTAGAACGCATTTATAAGTTCCTTCGAATACGCGTAAAAAAGCGGAATCCAAATAGTCCTAGGATTACAAGGGATATCATCCATCACAAAAGACGCTTAACTAGGTGTAGAACAAAAGCGCGTGGGAAAAGGGATGGGTTGCTACAGGCTAAAATACTGACGCTAAGTACGGAACTTAAAGCAAAAATAAAGGCATCGAAATTCTCCTTTTTTAATGTTAAAATGCAAAACTTCATAAAATATTCACCACGGAGGTTTTGGCGACAACTAACATCAAGTAAAAAAGGAGTTACTTAGGTGATAGTAGGAAATAAGGTTATTGAAAACAAGAAACAAATCGCAAATTGTTTTAACGAATATTTCGTCAGCGTTTTTTCTACTGATAATCATGTCCTACCGGAGTTTTCTTTATTTGAAAATGTTCCCCCAATGAATGACGTAGAAATATCAGAAGAAGGTATCTTTTCTTTACTACTTTGTATCGATATAAAGAAAGCTGCTGGTCCTGGTAATATTCCTAACGAATTTTTATATCGTTACAGTGAATGGTGTTCGAAGTATTTTAGTCTCGTCTTCAAGAAATCGTTGTCAGATGGAACTGTTTCATATGACTGGAAAATCGCCAAAATAATACCTGTACATAAAAAAGGTAATATAAGCTCAGTTACAAACTATAGACCCATTTCGTTAACATCTAGTTGTTGTAAATTGCTAGAACACGTCATTTCAAAGCATATAAGAACGTTTTTAGATACTTATCAAGCACTTGATAGCAAGCAACACGGGTTTCGAAAAGGTTTATCTACCACTACTCAATTAACGGAACTAATTCATGATTTTTCTTCGACTCTTGACAATAGAGGCCAGGTCGACATAATATTTTTAGACTTCCAGAAGGCCTTCGACAAGGTGAACTATAATAAGCTGCTTGTTAAGCTAGAGCCCTTGCTAAAGAATTCCAAACTCCTGCGGTGGATTGAAGCGTTTTTGACTCTTAGAAAACAGTTTGTTAGTATTGATGGGCATGATTCGACGCTACGAGAAGTTTACTCGGGAGTCCCACAGGGATCTGTACTCGGACCTTTGTTGTTCTTAATTTTTATAAATGACGTCCTTCTTGATATTACTGTAAAAGCAAGGCTCTTCGATGACGATTGCATCTTATATAATTATATAAACGATGACAGTGATTCCATCGAGTTGAAAGGTTGTTTACAAAAAATTAGCGAGTGGTGTGAAAGCTGGCAGATGTCTTTAAACCTGGAAAAGACTGTTTGCATGTCAATGACACATAAGAAAACTCCTGCGGTGCATAACTACCACTTAAACGGAAAACCTTTGTCTAGAGTAAACGAATTTAAATACTTAGGGGTAACAATAACCAGCGATCTTCGATGGGACAATCACATTAATAATATAATTAAGAAAGCTACAGGTAAACTTTGGTCATTAAGAAGGTCGTTAAAAATGGCCACTCCGGACACTAAATTGTTAGCTTTTAAAATGATGATAAGACCAAGTATAGAATATGCCAGTGAAGTGTGGGACCCGTACACAAAGAAGTTAGTATTAAAATTAGAGAGGATTCAGAAATTGGCGCTGCGCTTTATTTACTCGAAGTATAGAAGGCTAGATTCACCCACGGAACTATATTCCAGGGCAGGAATCAATCTATTGGAAGAGAGGCGGAGAAATAAACGCTTGAAAATGCTTTACTTGATTTTAAACGGGACGCTTCTGCTGGACAGGGATAGATTGATACGACACCATACCTCTAGAATTACGCGAAACAAACACACTAGAACACTTGAAGAATATCGCTACGCCAAAAATTGCTTTAAAAATTCATATTTCCCCCGAACAATAAAAGAGTGGAATGCGCTGCCAGAAAGCACTGTTGCAGCCAATAGCGTTTCTGAATTTATGAGAGGTCTGCAAAATTTATTGTAAAATTATGTATTTAAATCTGTTGCTCGTAGTACTTTGTGTATTTCTTTTTTTTAAGTTTGTTCCATTGTGGTTTGATAATATAACCATAGAGTACGCTGGTAATGTATGTTGTACACCATGTTCTGTGAGGCTATTTTATGTTTACTTTTGAGGCTCACCCCTATCATGGTCCCCGTTGTAAGGACTAATAGTATTGTCAAATAAAAAAATAAAAAAATGGTGATCTCCCGTGCGGGATAAGCGTATGTTTGCCTAACTCTCTCCGAGAGGTCCCCGGAGGTCACAGCGAGGCCCGTGAGGGTTTCGGGCGGGGGTCGCCACGACAGGTGGGAGGTCGTGTGCCGTGCGCTATCGTAAGCTGGGGCCCAACGGAGATCACCACCCAAGCGAACCATCTTCATCAGTCTGCTCCTGCAAGTGCTGGCGCAAGCTGGCACGGTGCGGTCGCAAACCCGCAGCCCAGCAGCATTGACCCCCGCTGCAACGGAACAAGCCCTCCCCACAACAGCCAGTCGCAAGCCTGGTGGAGGCCCTCCCATAGTGGTTCCTTATCCGATCACTGGAGGCAGTCCGACAGGCACCTCGGTGCGGGTGGCCTAAGCAGGCAACTGTCGTCGGACTGTTGCTACCACTGCGAGCAGCCCGGCCATCACCGAAACCAGTGTCCAAGGCTTCTGGACACTACAAACAAGAGGTGGCACGAGACGGCGGCAAAGGGCCGGAACCAGAACAACCAGGGAAACTACTACGGCCGGCGACGCTGAAACCAGACAGCCACTCGCCGACGGCCGTTACAGTCCCTGGGAGCAGTGAGGCCGCGGCACAGATTTCATCGGTATGTCGAATCCAGCCCGAGCCTAACATCATTGAACCGCGCATGACAATTTCACTGCTCGCTTTTCCCATTGCCGCACTTTCGGATTCTGGGGCCGCTATCTCGCTCATAGAGGATTTTGTTTTCGAACGCTGCAAAGCAAAAAAGATAAGCCTCCGGGAATGCGAAACCCGTTTGCAGCTAGCTTCTGGTACAGCAATAACAGCTAGAGGAGCCATGAGGCTGCAGATTCGGTTTAATGGAAAGAAGAGGCGTCAGCGATTTCTCTATCTGCCAGGACTCGTGGTACCTGTGATCTTGGGCCGAGATTTCATTACAGGCGAAAGCATGACACTCGAATTTTCTGGTGGCGGATACCGGCTGGGGCAACAACCGGAGCTGACTTAGTTTACCAGACGGGAGGACTGCATTCGTAACCTGCAAACGGCAGCCGACGTCACTGTTGTGCCGGACGTCTTGCCCGCTGGCGTTCGAGAATCGTTGCGAAAGTGCCCGCAAGCAGCCAGCAGAAGCAGGAGCTGCAAGCCGTCCTGGAGTGTTTCTCACCGATGTTCACGGAAACACCTGGAAAGACTGACATCCTGCTGCACCGCATTGAAACCGGTGACGCGCCTCCTCGGAGGTGCAACCCTCGACCGATCAGCGTCCACAAACGGGCACTCCTTGATGCGGCGCTCGAGGAAATGATCGACACCGGTTCATTTCGTGAGTCAACGAGCCCCTGGGCATTCCCCGTTTTTCTCGCTCCGAAGAAAGACGGAACAGCCAGACTCTGTGTGGATTACAGGCGGCTTAACGATGTGTCCGTACGAGACAGCTACCCTTTCCCCAGCATTTCCTCCGTGATGTACGCGCTCGGTAACGCGACCGTGTTTACAACGCTGGATTGCAGTCGCGGGTTTCTTCAGATCGAGATTCACCCATCAGACGTTCCAAAAACTGCTTTCATCTGCCACAGAGGGTTGTTCGAGTTCACCCGACTGCCGTTTGGCTTATCTATCTCTCCAGCCAGTTTTCAACGCCTGATGGTGTCGTACTTGGGAACTCGAAGTACGAATTTGCCATGGCATACATGGATGACGTGGTTGTTTTCTCTAGAACCATTGAGGAGCATGTCAAGCATCTTCGTATTGTACTTGACCGAATGCGTAATGCTGGGCTCACAATTCGTCCCGGAAAGGTTCAGTTGGCCGCGCCCAAGATTAACCTACTTGGATTCGTTTTGGATAACGGCACGCTCCGCCCCAACGAAGATAAGTTGCGCGCACTAACCGAATACCCGAGCCCACATGACGTAAAGAGCCTACAAAGATACCTCGGAATGATTGCGTTCTACCGGGATTTCATTCCGCACTGTTCCGAGATATCCCAACCGCTCAATCACATTCTAAAAAAAGGCGTCAAGTGGTGTTGGGACGAACAACAACAATGCGTATTCGTAGCTCTTTCAAAAGCCGTGACTGACAACGCTTGTTTCCAGCTCCCAGACTTGAACAAGCCGTTCGTTCTGCAGACAGATGCAAGCGACTGTGGCCTGGGTGCTGTCTTGCTGCAAGAGTATGGCGGTGTGCTTCGGCCAGTTGCTTTCACGAGCCACACGCTAACTCCAGCCAAGCGCAACTACAGTGTCGCAGAACGTGAATGTCTCGAAATTATTTATGCTTTGAAGCGCTTCGATATGTACCTAGATGGCGCAACGTTCCAGATTC
Organism: Ixodes persulcatus; assembly: GCA_013358835.2. NCBI lineage: Eukaryota > Metazoa > Arthropoda > Arachnida > Ixodida > Ixodidae > Ixodes > Ixodes persulcatus. The sequence continues at coordinate 1,607 of JABSTQ010000164.1, read as the reverse complement.
AATCGGATCACTTAGCGTATCATGGCTAAGGGGACTTAAGAATCCAGCTGGACGTCTTGCTCGTTGGGCGCTTACGCTACAACAGTACGACTACTCCATAGTGTACCGCCCGGGGTCAACCAACAAAGTTGCTGATGCACTCTCTCGTGCTCCACTTCCCGAGGAACACTCGCAGGATACTCATGGCTTGGTGACCATCGCGGCCACGGCACGAGGATCCCCAGATTCACGGTGGGGTACATTGGTGAGCCGCGAGGAGCTTCGCAAGGCGCAGCTGGATGACGGACTCTGCCAACGCGTGTCCGCTTGGCTGGCAGCAAGAGGTCCAGTCGACCGCCCAAGTGACGAGGAGTTCGACTCCTACTTGATGAGCGACGACGTCCTCCTGCTGCGCTACATCCCCCTGGCCGACCATGATCCGGATGGCTCAGCGTTCCGGACCGTGATACCCCGCAAGCTACGTAAGCTTTTCATCCGATACATGCATGACTCTGCCTTGGCAGGACACAGCAGTGGGAGCAAAACTTATGAAAAGTTATCCCAAGTTGCTACCTGGCCAGGCATGAGGCAGGATGTGCTCCGATACGCTCGTAGCTGCTCGGTGTGCCAGAAGGCAAAACCGCGTGGTGGTCAGCCCCCCGTCACAACAACACCACAAACCGTGAAGTTTCGAATCCGGTTAAAAGTCAAACTGGAGGAATCCCGGACAGGCAAATTCCGGTTCGGAGAAACCGTGTATTTTCTAATCCGGTTCGCTGAAACCGTGATTTTCCTAATCCGGTTCAAAATCAAATTGCAGGAATTCCGGACAGACGAATTCCGGTTCACACAAACCGTGATTTTCCTAATCCGCTTCAAAGTCAAATTGAAGGAATTCCAGATAGACCAATTCCGGTTCACACAAAACGTGATTTTCCTAATTGGTTAAAAGTCATAGTGAAAGAAATCCGGACACACAAACTCCGGTTCGCACAAACCGTGACTTTGGGATTCCGGTTAAAAGTACAATTGAAGGAATTCCAGACACACAAAGGCAAATTGGACGATTCAAAGGTTCAAAGGCAAATTGGATAAAGTCTAGAGTGAAAATATCTGCTTTGCACAAACCATGCTTTGCCATATCTTGTTCAAAAGAAAATCGGATCAGCCGTCTGATGCCGAAGACTTTCACGCGTACGGTTGAAACATCAAGTTTCAAACAATCCATCCCGATCCCGTAAGGGCTGCATCGATTAGAACTCAGAGCGCCGAAGACAACGAGCTGATACGCGGCGCCAAAAAGGCGACATCACGGTGATTTTTGCGCATGTCAACGCCATCTAATTCCATCTAGCTTTTTCTATGCACTCTGCAATACTTGTTCATTATTACGCTTAAACTGCGTTTTGTTATTTTTTAATTATTTTTAAAATATATTCTTGATAACTGTCAAATAACCTTTTTTATATCATTTTCACCACATAAAACAAACAAAAACAAAAACTAACTCGATGCCACAGCAAGATGTACGCAAAATCGGAAAGTGTCATTTCACTATCTTTGATAGCTTTCCTGCGGTCTCCTTGTATAATTCCTTCATGCTCAACATTTTATTATGGTGCACATGG
>JABSTQ010000163.1:0-36462 GCA_013358835.2 Ixodes persulcatus | reverse complement strand
AAAAACAAAGCTGGGCATGCTTGGTTAATATTAGCAACCACGAGAGAGCCACACCATACCTGAAGTTATATGTATAATAGAGTCTTGTTGTCATTCATTTGTTCATAGGGTGACCACCCGTCCCGCGACTCGCGGGACTGTCCCGCATTGAGGGCTCGTGCCCCGCGTCCCGCGAGGAATTCTAAAATCTTCAAAATGTCCCGCATTTCACAGTCGGAAAATTCACTCTGCAACTCATGGTGCTGCCGAACAACGGGGCACGGCGTAGCGCGCAGGTCGGTGGTTATCGTGTAAATCGAAATGATACGCCACTTTCTATCGAAGCATTAGGGGAAGCGACCGTCGTTCTTGCAGGTGACCACACGCGCATGTGCCGTTGTGCGCGTGCGCAAAATATTGTAAGAAAAATTGCTCGCCAAAAGTTTAAATATAAAAATATTGTAACTATTTTCAAATTGCTGTGTCAATGCAAAAGAATTGCTGTAATTTTTTTTAGTGAAGACAGTTGCAGTTGCAACGGTCGAAAATGAACATAATGTTAAAATTTTGTGTAGGACCATGCTGATAAAAGTAGCAGTTGAGAGGAAACAATAACCCGAAAAAATATTTACTTTCTTATTTCCATTTGATGCATTGAGTTCTGCTACAGTCGGTTTTTATGTTTTCAACTTCGACACATTTAATAACATGTTCGGCATTCAAAATATATATCAATGGGAATGGAAATTATTTGAGCTTAATTGCTGCAATACAATTGGCAGGTGTATAAACAATACATGATAATAAATGCGTTAACAGAGCCTCGGTTCGAATTGTGTGCGTGTGAATAAATTTCCTTTAACCACCCTGCCCCGCGTGTCCCGCATTTCGCTAGCAGGAAGGTGGTCACCCTATTTGTTCAGCGTAAACTTCCTTCCAGTCTTTCAAAAAAAAAAAAAAAAAGTTACGATTTCTTTTTATGCGGGAGCATTTTTGTAAATACGGGGCGAATTACGGGCTACGATTGGCCTAACGGGCACTGCAATATGTTTTAGTAGGAATCGGAGTCCTTTGGTCGTAGACCGTTTCCGCAGTCCGTTAAGCACCCGGATAGCGCTCCGTAATCCGTTACAAGACCTTGAACTATGCAGACAAGGCTGGCGGCGCACATGCGCAGCTGCGGCGTTTTCTTTACGGATACCGTAGCGGAGGAGAAAAACGATCTACTACAGCTCCCTATTGACGAAAATAAGAGTAACGTACGTCAGACTGTCAACTTTGATGGTGTTGGTTTAATGAACACAACTGCTTCAAACTTCCATTGCGCTTGTTACACATCCATCGATCTTGTCGTCCACATCCGATGATCATAGCCATGCAATCACCCTTCTCATCCATTGTACAAAATACACGATATTCGCTGTAGACATGAAAGAAGCAGTGGCGTCACAAAAAAAAGGGGGGGGGGGGGGGGGGGCCCCAGTGACGACAGAAGTATAAGCGGATATTCCTCAAGCATCTTCCAAGCACGCTTGTTTTGTACGTATCTATGCTCTCTGCAGTCAACTTTCGTATGACCGATGTCACTGGACCGCCCTACGCGCCATCGACTTTTGGCCGTTGTCCAAGATAAAGGATCCATCTGAGGAGTACACGCGGTTTGCGAACTACGACGCAAACCGTGTACTTGCGAACTACGACGCAAACCGTGTACTCAACAGACGCCCTCAAGCATCTACAACGGCATGCGGAGAGTTGCGCATCAGAAGATGAAGCGCATCGCCACCGGTGGGGAGTGTGTTGAAAAGTTTTGTGCTTCTGTGAAAGAGGAGATTCCAAACAGTTGTTCCAATCTTTTTTTTTTTTTTTTTTTTTAATTCCATCACTGAATAAAGAGTTACAGCCTCGGCTCGGGTCCATATCACATGAGCTAATGACGTTTTAGCGAACAGCGGTCATTTGAGCGAATCGACGTTTTAGAGAATGACTGGGGGCGCTTGACCCACCCGCTCACCTGCGTTCACGCCGCTTCGCGGCGACAGTCTGCGGCGGCAGTAAACGCCGCTTCGCGGCGGCCGACCCAAGCCCACCATTCGCTAAAGTGTCTTTCGATGAAAAGTTGGCGTTCGCTAAAACGTCGTTTCCTGTATTCGAATTTTGTAAGGCGTGCCAAATGTGTTAGTACTTACGGCCACACCCTGTCGTTATGAATGATCCTCAAACGTAATTATTGTGTTTCGGTGATTTGAGGAGAAATATAGTTTGAAATACTGATCATAATGTGCAACCGCGAGGCTGCAGCACTGCTCAAGGTTCGAGTTCAAATGTTTAAAACGTGATATATCTGCTAGTGATAAAAAAAAGGTACTGAAATAAAATATGCTTCAAACTGAAAAGCAGCGAGAGAGTAACGTGGAAAATAATTTTGATAATAAAACAGATTTGTCAGAAATTACGATTAATATTGGCTCTGAAAATATCCTTCACGAATAGGTTCTTAAACAAAATATAAAATAAATTCATTAAAAAAAGATATTGTCAGAAGTAAACAATATCAAAGCGAAAAAACAGTAATAGATTGTACACATACGAGAAAAAGCAGGAATGTTGCATTTCACACACAAATGAAACAAAACCTAATGAATCTAACGGGAAGAATTAAACAAATCAAGCGAAGTCAAATAAGCTACATACAAATTACGCACTATGTGTCCAACCTCTTTAATAATTTTTTCCATGAACTGATTAATTAAAAGCCCTTAGGATGACAAAAATTGATTAGTGCGCTAAAAGAGCATAGACAATACGATAAATTAGAAACCCACTCTTTCCCCAGGTTTTATCAAGTTTTTCACAAACTTTTTTTCAAAACGGTGTATATATTATAGTTCCTTATCTACGCCGAATATTAAAAAAAAATATCAATGAAAACTACTTTAAAGATGAGGTGCATAGTAGTGCCGCTCCCCACGCACAAGTCTTTCGGCGGGCTTACGTGTGCATTTTGTAGAGCATATTCAAATAAGAAAAATATATTGAAATGAATTAAATTGAAGTATAAAAGCCCGACTTGATAGGTCTCATTCTTTTCATTACGTGCTTCGTAGTATACCCGCCAATATTTATCGAGAGGTCGGGAGCTTCTCTTGTATTTTTTTATTATCATCAGATATCTTTGCAATAACATAAAACAAGTAGCTTCTCTCCCATTCCCTCTCTCCCTCTCTTGCTTTTCAGAAAGAGTTTGTTGAATGAGTAAGAGGCTACACACTAAGACGTGTTACACCCTTAAGGGGGAATAAACGCTGTTCCAGCGACGTACAGTCAGCACGAAATGAAACCCGAACGCCGGAACGCGTGGCCGTTGATACAGGCTGCTCCTCCTGGAGGGCCCCTGAGAACTAATGAAAATGCGCCGGGGTGCGAGGGTGCGGGTCCTACTAGGATGAGCTCGACCCTCGCGCGGCGCGTCTGGAAGTTCCGCGTTTCGCCGGTGGCGCACTGTGAGCGCCGACACATCCAATACAAAAAGCACTGTCACTCGCTTTGTGACTCAGATTCCCAGCGATATCTCTTCAGCGCTGTCATTCATTATCGCTTTGTGTATCGCAAGGGCGAAGCGAAAGTTGAAACATTTCGTGCACAGAAGACCCGTAGGGCTTGATGACGTGTCACCGGAACCACGCTGGGGCTCCGGTGAACAACGTGCCACGCGGTTTCTGAGAAATAGTGAAACGTCATAAACGCGAAATAAAAATCGTTTTCTCGCACACCATACTCTTTATGAACAAAAAAGAATGCTGCAACAGACTGACGCGGATGCCTCGGTTTTCATGAGGAATGCGCATGTTTTCCTGCGAGGTTATCAGTCGATTCTTAAAAAGCGAGGAATTGCTTGCTGACGCTCTCTTTGGTAACCACCGATATGCCAGGCGTATCAATTCCGGAACGGAATAAATGCATCACCCTGTCTGAGCAGGGCCTATCGCAAAGAGCTATAGCCAGGTTAAGCGGCCGCCCGGTGTCGACCGGGCGACAGTGGGGCGACAGTGCGGCGACAGAAAAGCACTCCGAGTGACGGCGCTCACAGCGCGCCACTGGCGAAACGCGGAAGACCCAGACGCCCCGCGCGAGGGTTGAGGACATTTTAGTAGGACCCGCACCCTCGCACCCATGCTGCATTTTCATTAGTTCTCAGGGGCCCTCCAGGTGGAGCAGCCTGCATCGATGGCCACGCGTTCCGGCGTTCGGGTTTCATTCCGTGCTGACTGTACACCCACATCTACACCATTTCAGCGCCGTCATTTCGACCTAATAAACTTTTTCAATTGTAAAATCAGGTGTCGCATTGAACATCCTTCTTTCTTGAAGGGTGTATAAAGGGTGCGAAAGAAGCTGAAGTGAGGCGAACTCCCTTTCTGAAGGGTGTTCGTCGCACTGACAACCGTTTCCACAAGGTTGTTTTAGCGAAGATATTGAATAAATCTTGCCTGCCAATGCTCTTTACTTTGAAATACGTTCTTTGAACTTCCCAAATATTTGGCGTGCACTCTTCGTGCTTGCAGCCACCGAGGTCATGATTCCTCTCTCGTGTGATTTACGTCTGTATGCGCTGTTTCTGCATAAAGAGCTGTATGTGGAGCTGGTTGTTGGCGCCCTTGTCCAATGCTTTTTACTTGAAGATACATTCCTTAAACTTTGATATATTATGCATTGAGGCAAGAACGCGAACACCCTTAGGATGCCAGTGCATGAACGCCCTGAGACAAGTCCATTTACGCCCTTTAGGGATGTGGGGATTTAAAAGGATGTGCAAAAGGAAGGAAAAGGAAAGCTAGCGCGCGCTCATGACGAGCGCGGGTTAGAACGAATGTGGACAGCGGACACCATCAAAACGGTTGTCTGTTCTTGAGTCTCCACAGGGTGTAAATATTTTCGGTGTGTACGTTACTTGGAAGTACAAGTATATCGTCTTCTTGGAAAGCGGTACACGCCCAGATTAAGAAAGCAATATACCTGATTGCGCGAGAGACTTTTACATCTACGTGCTTGGTTTTCTCTTTCACTTTCGCGCTGCGGCGCAGCAGGTTTTATTTTCCGACCCCTAAGACAATCGCATTATTCACGAGGCGAAAACAAAAACAGAGCCGCCGAGCGTAGGTGGCCGGTCGCTGCGTAGACGACGCACCTTGGCTACGTCGCAAGGGGTAGGCTCCCCGCAATGGCCGTGACTCAAGGGCAAAAACGTGAGTCAAGGGCACGAGGTGTAGCTTGTGGGGAGGAGGGGAGAGTCCGTAGGTGCTGCTCTCGGAGCTCGTAAAGCAGTTAGAGCCCACGTGGTGGTGTCAGTGGTATGGGCGCGTGTGAGGGGGTGTTCATCATCTTGATTCAGGAGATTGGCTTCCGTGGCTTGTGGCGAGAACGCAATTGATTCTGGAAGCAGGAAAGGTAGACTAAAGAGCTTCGAACGTCATTTAAGACAAACGTTTTTCTTAATTTGTTTGTCGGCTTGTTTAATTACCTTAATGAGCTGCCCGGGAAACTTGTCAGCGCAAAAAGAGACGGGCACGTCCGTCTCTGTTTGCACTTGCGAGTTTCTTGCGCGTAATGTAGCAAGCAGTCCAACAACGAGTCACGTTAAATCAACAAATTTTGTTGATGTTATGAGGATCCACTTTTACACGTCAAGTGCTACAAATAGTGTGACTGTCGTCTTCGACAGATTCTGGATAACCGTGTGCGATATGACAGCTTTTTGAACTTTCATGACATGTTAAGAGAACAACTTCACATGTATTTAGTAGTGTCTTTATTGCAATATTTTTTTTTTATTTTCTTTATTCGAGCCTAAGTAAACCAATTTACAAGATTAATTATTATTTATTTCAAAATACTGCGACCTTAAGAAAGGTCATTGCAAGAGTGGGAATAACATATACATTGTACTTAAACACACACACAGAGAGCGTCATAGGTGATGCAACACACCCTAAAAAGACACAGCAATAAGTAAAATAGGAGGGTTATAAATAGTATGCACTCCCTAGTATGCACAAAACAACCTAAAGTGCATCCGAAAATTTATCAAAATCAAGTGAACGAGTCGCACGATCAATGCTGTTCCAGTTTTCAATAGTTCTAGGAAAGAAAGAGAATTTAAAACAATTAAGGTGACATTGATATGGTACAATGTTTAAGGGATGAGAATTACGAGTACGTGATTGAGTAGTAAAATCAATATAACTTTTGCGGTCATAGTACACTGTTATTATTAGCTATTTTATGTAGGAGCTTAAGACGTTCAACTTTGCGTCTAGAAGCCAAGTACTCTAGTCCTACATCAAGCATGGATGAAGTGGGGGAAAACTTGCGGTCATAGCGGTTACAAATAAATCTGATAGACTTAGTCTGTATATTCTGTCAAGCAGCCTAATGTCACCCTTAAAATGCGGGTCCCAGACTACACAGCCATATTCCAAATTAGGTCTAATTAAGGTCTTATAAGCGGTTATTTTAACTTCTTTGGTTGAAGATTTCAAAGTTCTTTTAACATATCCCAGTTTTTGTAGGGCACGAGAACAAATGGAACTAATGTGACTGTCCCATTTAAGCGATGGGGTAAATAAAATTCCTAAGTACTTATATTCATAAACCTGACGCAGGATCACATTACCAATGCCATAACTGAAAACAGACGGCATATTTTTGTTGGTGAATGACAAACACAGTTTTATCAAAGTTAATCTCCATCTGCCACTTCTTGCTCCAACTAAGAAATTGTGAGAATGAGTTATTTAGTATGTTTTGATCTTGTACTGAATTGATCTCATTATATAAAACACAATCATCGGCATAAAGGCGAATTTTAACGGGAAGATGGTTCACGACATCATTAATGTAGAGTAGAAATAAGAGGGGTCCTAAGACAGATCCTTGTGGGACGCCGGAACTAACCAGGACGTTGCTAGAATAAATATTATTATGGCAGACGAACTGAGATCTGTCTTTCAAATAATCAGCAATCCAATTGATTAGTGATTCTTTTTTAGTTATAGTCTGCAGTTTTTGAAGTAGCTTAGAATGTGGCACTTTGTCGAAGGCTTTAGAGTTATCAATAAAGATGGCGTCTAGTTGTCTTCTTTTATCTAAAGAAAAAGCAATGTCATGGGTGAACTCAAGAAGCTGGGTAGAGGTAGAGTAGCCACGGCGAAAACCATGCTGTTGTGGGCAGAGAATTGAATTAGCCTCCAGGTACTCAGATATATGTTTATAGACTATATGTTCAAGCAGTTTGCAGGAAGACGAAGTTAGTGAAATTCTTCTAAAGTTCGCAACCACCTGCTTATTACCCGATTTGAATAACGGGATTATTTTAGCTGACTTCCATAGCCGTGGTATTGTTGTAGTGACGATTGATTTCTCGAAAATAACAAACAAGTATTTGGACGTCCAAAGTGAATAGCGGCGGAGAAAAGAATTGGGAATCCCGTCAGGACCAGGGCTCTTCTTGCAGTTCATTTTTAGAAGTAGATTAAGAATACCAGGTGTACTTATCTCAACGTCAGATAAGGCCGGGCACGTGCTATTAAAAGTAAAGTGAGAAATATCGCCATTATCATGACTAAAAACTGATCTAAAGTAATCGTTGAAACAGTTGGCAATCACCACTGGTTCGTTAACGCATTCACCCTCGATAATAAAACTTTGGAATTTGTCAGATTTTGGAAGGATAGACCTCCAGAATTTGGCAGAATTTGATGTCATAAATTCAGAGAGGGTTATGTTAAAATATTTCGTTTTAGCTGCCAACGTCTTTTCTTTCAAAGTGGTTTTTAGATTTTCAAACAGAGCTTTATCAGCAGGGGTTGCATTCTGTCTCAACGAGCGTTTTCTTTTTACTCTCCGCATTAACTGCAAGACATCTCTCGTAATCCAAGGCTGTGCCGGATTTTTCTTCTTTTTTTAAAACGGGAACAAAATTGTTTATACATATATCTAGAAGAGAACTAAAATAATTAAGCAGCGTGTTAACATCATATATAAAAATTCAAATTTTCTTAGGCTATGCAGCATCATCCCACACAGACGGGGATTGCTGGCAATTGGAGGGTTGATGTTCTTGCTGCTGAAGCACACATCCTAGAGACATAAAGACACCCAGTATGTACGTCAGGCGATACAACGCCGCACGCCGCTTGAACTGCCTTGCTAACGCAAGATCTACACTCTCGAGTCTGAAACGAGCCAGAGACCCCCTACCGCCAACATTGCGGACCATATACGAGAACACATCGGACACGGGCTCAATTCCAGACTTGTGCCTATCTCAAATGCTGCACTCAAGCTGCTGCATTTTGATTACTTTTGGTAGTAATGTCGTAATTTTGTATCTTTGAAAGTATTTCCTACAGTCTATCTTTGTTTTTTCTTTGTTCAGTATCTTGTATTTGTTATTTCAAAAACAAGTTTTCAATATCTGAACAAACAATTTGTCACAGCTGAATCGATTGCAAACTTGAAGGGGTAACGACCGAACACAGAACATAGTACAAGCCTGGACCAAAGATGCAGACTCAAAATGCCAACGTGAGTATAAATAAAAAAAAAAAAGGAAGAGGAGACGACAAAAAATACACAAAGTCGTTGTTTGTTTGTGCGTGTTTTTTTTCTTTTTATGTTTGATTTTGTTACATAAAAAAGTGTATTTTTCGTTAGTTTGGCACTCTCGGGAACACTGTCTGTGGGGGACTGGTGAGGCAATATTATAAGGAAAAACTAAAATAAAGCAGGAAGCAAGCTACGACCAGGATGAGTTCTCAAAATGCAAACAAAGAGTCCTCTCAAAGTTGTACGCCTTTCAGAACGAGCTTCTAGAACTTAGTTTTGGGCAAAACATAAAAGAAATCGAAAACCGCGAGAAGACGTGCAGTGCTTCGCCGTGTCCCCTTGTGCCTTTCTTTTTGAAGTTTAGTCATATCTGAATGCCTTTGGGTAACCTACTTGAGGACTTGTTATCCACTCATTCTTTTCCGTATCTCAAATTTATAACGAACTCCGGGTATAGCAATTACGGCGCTAAGTGAAACGGTGCGTCCAAGTTGCGCATTACAAAATCACCACTACATATGAATTTCAGCGCTGTAATGCGATAGGTATGAGTGATCTATTTGTTTTACTAATTTGTCTTAGGAATGTTATTTTGTAAAATGCACCGGTGATGTTACCTTTTGTACATCGCAGAATAGCACTGTGCTGTTGTGTTGTTTGTTTCTGTTGCTTCTAAATAAAGTATTCTGGTCTGGTGTACCAAAGTCGATAGAAATTACGCAATGTGGAAGTATATACAGGGTGTTCTTTTTTAAGCTTAACAGATTTGTTTAAACAAAACCGTGAAAGTTACACTTATGCCGCTTGTGGAGGGGAGTTATACGGCCAGGGGGACATATTATAGGGGGCTAATCGTAACGATCAGTCGGCTAATAAATTAAAATTCGTTAATTAACTTTTTAATTAATGAAAATAGATATATGGTTCCAATTACAAACTTGCTTGGCGTCATCGAAAACCACTAACTCAGTCATTTTCGGAAAGACTTTGAGCGCGTGAGAAGCGTAGTAGTGCATTAAAGTTACCACTCGTGGAGCAGGTACAAGGCTGGGGCTAGATAAGAGACGGAAAACTCGCGCGGGCGCCTTATCGCAACCTCAAGCTTTGTACCTGCTCCACGAGTGGTAACTTTAGTGCACTACTACGCTTCTCACGCGCTCAAAGTCTTTCTGAAAATTACTGATTTAGTGGTTTTCGATGACGCGGAGCAAAATTCTAATTGGAACCATATATCTATTTTCATTAATTAAAAAGTTAATTAACAAATTCTAATTAATTAGCCGACTGATCGTTACGATTAGCCCCCTATAATATGTCCCCCGGGCCGTATAACTCACCTCCACAAGTGGCATAAGTGTAACTTTCACGGCTTTTTTTAAAACAAATCTGTTAAGCTTAAAAAAAAACACCCTGTATGTATGAAAGTGATTGAATTACATTTCTAAGTAAGTGTACTCTATACTAAAGATATTTTGCAGAGAAAGTAACTTGAGTAGCATACTCTAAATGCTTCAAAAAGCAGGTAATTGGTATCTTAAATACTTTTGTCGGGTTCCTGTCCAACACCGCTCCTACCTTGGATGGAACGCGAGGAAGAACTAAGGACCCTTTTTCACCGATGCGCCGTCAACGGCCTTCCTTCCTCCAGTCTTGGAGAACTTTTGTTTCTCAAAACAGCGAATGGAACCGCCAACAGCGCGAACCGAGTCCTGCTACTAGACTTTTTGCCAGGATAGGATTTGGATAAGTGTCTACAAAGAGAGTCTCTACACACAGAAGAAGCGAAAACGGCACTGTCACGATCATGCTAATTTCCACTTCTCCGTTCTTCCCGTTCCCCAGCCGGATCAAAATCATATCTATAGTCAAATTCAATGTTAGATGTTTAAACAGCCTAGGGGTTCGTCTGTAAGTGTTTCGGGCGATATTGTACCACGCTGTAGGTGATAAATTTAGCCAGTTCAGTACGACTGCTAGCCTGGTAGCTTTAACGTGCATCACGCAGTATGATACACGACCGCGCGCCTGTACGATGCTCGATCCAACTGCACACTGCACAGGCCTCCTGCGTTGCCCAGGGAGCGCTGCGAAAAGGCACTTGTTAGGACTTGCTTTTGGTATAGTGCAAACTTGAGCGTCTCAAACTGTCACACGTGTATACTCCGTGTCACTAGGTGTATGCAGTGCAGGCGAGGGCAACGCCAGGGGAAGAGAGAAAGGGCGAGCACTAAGAAGGCGGGACGGGAGAGGGCAATGAAGGGCGAGAGCACAAAGGGAGAGCACTAGGAAGGTTAGAAAAGGAAAAAAGTTTCTCTATCCCCCCCCCCCCCCCCCCCCCCCCCCCCCAGTCTTCCTAACGCTGGCCCTTTCTCCTTTCGCGTAGCGTTGCTTTTGGCTCTATAGTGCACGCCACTAGTGACACGGAGTATACAAGAGTGTCTGCTCTGGTGCGGTACGCGATCACGAATAAAATATAAAGGACAACAAAAATTCGAACACTGTCGAAGCACAGGTTAAAGCTAAGACGCTAAAGGACGGTTCACACAGGGCGCGCTTTTCCGGGTAGGATCGGCTGAAACAAGACCGGTTTTGAAGCCTCTTGCGACGGTTTAAGACCAGAATGCACTACTCCACAGGAGCGCATCCGGTTCAAAGCCATCGCAAGAGGCTTAAAAACCGGTCTCGTCTCAAGGCCCGTTCACACACTTGCAACAGAGTAGGACCGACTGAAACAATTGTACCTAGCGATGGTGGGATAAATCTGGCACTTTCGATTGCTTTCGATTGCCTTGCGGCGTTGAATCTAGGCAATTTCGAACGTCGATCGGTGTTTTAATGCGAAAGCATTAACTGTCCCATGGAGTGAACCGACGTCATCAGCTTTTGAAGCCGCGCCAAACGGCACCTTCCCCTGTCTCATTAGAGTGAAGCCTGTAGTCTGTAGCAGAAATCTGATGGATAGGCTCCCATTGGCTGACGCGCGTCATAGTTTCAAGGAACGAGCCTCCCATTGGCTCTCGCACGGCGTAGTTCCAAGGAACGCCACCAGAGAAGCACTCTCCATGCCGGCGCAGCGCACGCAGCGGCCCGGCCGAGGCGTCGGGCCTGGCCGCAGAGCCCGCACGGGCAAACTCCGGAGAATCTGCACGGCCGAGCTTAGCACAGCGCGGCCACTTCATGAGAGCTGCGCGCTCGGCCGCCGGCCGCCACCTCGGCAGTAGCGAAACGTGGCCGTCCACGCCAGTACGCCGCAGACGAACTAAGGGAGCGGAAGAACGACATTCATGCTTCCGCATTCACAACTCATAAAAAGTGCTTTTAGTGTGCTGGGAATTTTTTCCGTTCTTCAGCATACACAGAAAGAAAAAAAGGCTCAACGGAGGCTCAACTAGTACTGCGGGGCCCCAAACAGATGAGGTGAGCTTGCACTACTCAAAATGAGAACCTCCACAGTTTGTTCAAAGCTTCAGCGCAGAGGCCTACAGACCCCTTTCGAAATTCGCGTGCCGATTATTAGAAGGGCGGAACCCCTGCACAATGGCGGAACAACTGACATTGCGGAACGTGCAAGTCATTCCATAAGATAGCGAATGTCGGTGCGCGGCCTATTGCTAGAAGTCGACGAGCCAATTAAACAGCGTCGAAAGTGCAACGTCACTGCGCTCGTGACCTTTTTTTTGGGTGTGTTTTTTTTTCTACTCCAGCCAAACGCATAAAGTGTGCCGTGACGTTGAGGTTTTAGACCACCATTGTGCAGGGATTCCACAGCTGCCAACAGAGGGCAATATTTCGAAAGAAATCCATAAGGCCCGAATATTTTCTGGCTAGTCTCTCTTTTCTCTGCACACTTCATTACAAGAAAAAGAAGACACGCTGATGCACCTACTTCTTTGGACACGAACATTGTTCATTAAATAATTACCCAAGTATTAAATGAGATGCTTCAGGATGGTGAAGCATCCCTAACGTCTGAGGTGGAGCATCCTGCAGGTACGAATCTACCTGGAACGAAGAAAGTGCTGCAACGCGGTTCTCATCAAACCGTGAGGGTGTTTTCCACTGATCTCTATTTTAGTAGGCTGGATCGCGGATCGGGAGCCCGTCGGCGTCGCCACCGGCGGCCATTGCTTGACACCAGGCAACGTTACTAAAATACTCAGTTGGGAAACTCGCCGTCGAAACCTGGGCCGCTGGCGTCCACCGAGACCGAGCTAAATGCGACAACAGCGCCACTCTTTATCATTTGTCTGTTCTGTGGTCACCTTGAGCTTTTAGAAAGCATGTTTTTGCGTAAAAACAAACGGAAAAGACTTTTTTTGTATTATATTTATTGGGGATTATTACAAAATGAAGGGCGCGTGATGTTTTTAAAATCTTTAGTTTGCAAGATTTTGCGGCATATTTAATGTTGTTTTTATACGACCATGCCTCAGCGGTACTTTCAGGTAGCGCGTCCCGACCTAGGTGCATTTTAACCTCGCGAATAAGATGCGGCGCGTCCGCCGGGGAGACGGGGGTGGCACCCCTGTAACCTCTTCTACTGTATCTGTTTCGGCTTAAGAATGGGCGATGAAAGCAAAACTAGAAGTAACGTGCGGTTCCTCGGGTGGCCGCTGCGGGAGAAAGGGCGGCGTTGTGTTCGCCATTAGCTCGGTTCGCGAGGACAGATCTGAGACACTTTTTCAGGGCAGTCTCTATGGCAGTTTCCCAACTGAGTGTTTTAGTAACGTTGACAGCAGGCAATACACGCAAGTCTATGGGAAAAATGCACAAAAGTAAGAATATTGAAGCATGTACGCTGTGCTCGGAGGCGAGTATTTTATGGTGCGCTGCGATCCTTATGTCGGGTGTTTGGAGATCGAATCGGTATTTGTCAAACGTCCGGTCGCCGAATTAAAAAATCAAACGTACCGGAGCACCTACGGCTGAGCTGGCAAGCTTGCTCTCGTCGTGGAGTAAACAAAGGAACTTGCCGCCAATAAGACCGTCCTTAGGGAAGCCCAGAAGTTGATGAATGACAAAGAAGTTCCATCTCGACAGCGGCTTTCAGGGAGTGAGCGAATTCCGCGTAGCAAAGCCTTTGAGCTTGTCGTCTGCTAAACCAAACTCAACGAAACCGCCACGGACTCCGCGGTAAATCTAGGTAACTCTCGTCTCATTGAGCTGCACTACAGCGGAGTCACTCTCGACCACAAAATATTTATTTATAAGAACTGCGAGGGCTGTCAGTTTTAATGTTTGTACGCAAGCTAATTGATGGGCTTATTGAAAAGCATCCAAAAATTTTCAGTGCCGAAAACAGCTTAGAAACAGGGGAAAACGTCACTTTTTCTGGTTCTTCCCATAGAGTCTCATGCATTGGCTGGTGTCAATCAATGGCCGCCGGTGGCGACACTCGGCCCCAGCTGCCGAGGCCGCGGTCCGCGATCCAGCCTACTACAATAGAGATCAGTGGTGTTTTCACACAAAGTCAGTCCAGCATTTTGTGGTTAGATGTCAGTGTAATAGCTAGGTACTTATTTGGCGGTGTCGAACACATCTTTGGAATGCTTGCCTTCGGCACGCGCCCAAGAGTCATATCAGCAAAATGTTGGACGAAATTCCGTTCATGACAACTCAAAGTGGAAAGCTGACGTTTCGCTAAAATACTCATATCTAGCTTCTTAGAGTTTCTTAGCAAATTTCAATACTCGTGACCTCAAAAAAAAAAAAAAATGCATAGTTTATGCGCTGCGCATTGCAGTTTTTTTCAAGATTTGGACACCAGAAAAGAGAGAGGCATTTTGCGTTTGAAATGAGTACGTTTTGATAGAACAACTAATTTGATGAACAGATAACTTCTTTTAATATTTCGGTCCATTTAACGTCACGCTCTCGAAATTTCGCATGTTATATAGCTTTCTGCGATGTCAAGTTTATTTATGCAGCCCTAAAAAAAAATCCGGTTTTATTTTCTCCGACGAACCCGGTAGTATTTTGTAATTCACCACGTCAAGGGAGAAATTAGTGACGCTCCGCCAGAAACCGAACTACTTTCTTTTTTTTTTTTTTTTTCTTTCTTCTTACTGCAATTCTCGAGGTGAAAACAGGTACTATACTCCCTTCAAGTCAAGAAAGGAGTCGACACAAGTGTGTGAAAGGCATGGACAAAACCATAGCCTCCTCTGAGGAGGCTATGACAAAACAGATGTAATCACCGGACGTGAGGTCCCTTAGTGCGATGATAGGCTAGTTCCTTGTTACAGACAGAAAAGAAAAAAAAAAAAAGGCGAGGAAAAAAGATTATGAAAGCAGGGACTGTGTTTCAAAGCACGTTCTCGGTGTACGGTCACGCGACGCGTGCCGATTCTTTCAACCTCTGAGCAGCCCTTGTTACGCTGATTGGAACGGTACCAAAGCCGCTAATGCTGTCTTTTTTTTTTTCTTCTTCGTTGTTCCCGCTAATACCGTCCGAGGGGCACGCGCACGACGTCTTTGATCTATATTTACGGCTGACAGCGTCGAACAAAAAAAACAATATTGTTATAATTTGCATGTGATGGTGTTATACAGAAAAGAAAGGTGTTTCTGAACGAGTCGAGCGGCGCGGCGCGGCTCGATGGTAGTGTGCGAGTATGTAGTTCGGTACTGCAGAGCGCGGAACATTCGACCATGGCCAAGATTGCGAGGCCTTCTGTTTTAGCTTCATTGGGATTCCCCACGTGAGGTTTGAACGTCAATGGCATTACAAACGGCTCGTGTATACCATCGATATGATGATTTACGTTTGCGTCTGTAAAGGATGATTGACCTCAATGCTTCGGGGTACACGGGAAGGGTGACTTTACAGGGGCTAATAAATTGGTAAATACGAAAAGTTATCAAGGAAAAATATATTTATGGAAATAGGGATATTTTAATTTTGGCATGTGCAATAAGTCTCACCCTATTGCAACTCTCGGGGATAATACGTTTCTTCAATATGGTGAGCAGAAATTCAAGAGTTTCCAAGAGTTATTCCTAGAGGGCGTAGCAGCAATGCGAACAAATATGTCGGGCTTATAAGAATAAAAAAAAAAACGCTTCTGAGTTTTTGTTTAGGATTAAGTATTATTGTATCGTTATCATCAATAGTTCTTTCGGGGGATATTACAATTTATGCAGAAGCTCAGTTGCAGGGGTTTCCCCAGGAATTGAAATTAGGGGGGGGGGGGGGGTCTAAATTTTTAGGGAGGGGGTTAGGGGGGGCATGGAGAATAGAGGAGTCGTTGCGAATTAAGGGAGTGCCTTCAGAAAAACAAGGGGGGGGGGGGGAAGCGGTGTACACTCCCCCTGGGGGGTGTGTAGGGAAATCACTGCTCAGTTGAAATAATTTATTTTAGAGTTTTACTCAGAACTCTCTCCCGAGAGAGAAAGGGCGCATGTCCCGAAACGTTGGGGATTGATAACAAGCGTGTCTGCCACACGCCCCGTGCCTTTCTCCGTCACTGATACAGTAATTCGAACAGCAGCCCATCCGATCCCACGTGGAACGTTGACTGATTGGCTTCGCTTGTCTCTTTCCGAAGATGATTTCAATATAATAAATAAGGACTTAAATAAAAATTACGCTAAATCGTTACAGACCGTGCTGTGTAAAATTTCTGCTGTTGCAAAAAAAAAAAAAAAAAATCGAATATGCTTTGCTTGCGGACAAATCCACCATTTGCCAAATATGGCAAACACGCGCGCAAGGGCTCTCTCACCCGTTCGACAGACAAAACGTCAGCTGTATCCTGTTTGCCCATTGCCCCCAAACTCCCCTTTGTCCCCATCTTCCCCCTCTCCTCGGCCAGAAGGAAGAGAGAGAGAGAGAGAGGATACCAGATCCATTTACTCTTGAACCGATATTTCTGCAAATCGCTAAGTGACTGTTGGACTATTTTCATACAAATTGTGCCGCCTGAGAAGCGCTGCTAATTTACCCCTTTATGTGGTGAATTAAGACACCTGCTTGTAAATTTAATATTTTTTTTTTATGAACAAAAGCAAATTTTCAACATTTTTTCATTTTTTTTGTCGACCAAAACTAACTGTTTCTTTGTGGTGACTTAGGGATTACGGTCACTTCTGCCCAAGAGCGAGGTTTCAAACGTTTGGCAAAAGTCGGCGAAGTTCGGCTTCTTACACAGTGTTGTCCGACTTCGTAGCGAACGTCTTGAATTTTTGGAAAAAAAACTAATTTATACGGTAGTTTGCTTCAAATTTCAGAGAATAGTTACCAATGATTGCACAGAACAAAAGCAAACATGTAAACTGTTAACGATTTATTAATATTGCACCCCTCTTCCGCCGTGTGGGTGTAGGACAAAATGGTCCCGGTCAAAATGTTCCAGGACTAAGTGGTCCCGGACAAAATGGTCCCGGCCAAAATGGTCCCAATAGTAAACTCGGAAAAAATGGTCCGGTATTTTTCGACACTTTGGGGGCTCCGAGTTTTAGAGAACTGCTGCTCTGAAGCTTTGTTCAACACAGGCCAGGCGTTCGAAAGATACGCCCTTCTGTTCTCAGCTCAAAAGTTCATTAAATGTATCGTGCTGATCATCTGAAATATTACGGAAACATTATTTGATACATGTAAGTCGATCCTGGTCGAACTCTATCCTCAGCAGATATGCGACGCTCCCAGTTACAATGAGAGCCTCCGAATGCGGCTACTATGGTGCCCGGAACGCGTCTCTGACAGCTGTGTCTACGGTTTCATAGAGTATTACAATAAACGCTAGAGGCTCAGCTGGCGCTAGTGTCTACGGGACTTCCGGTTGCAAATTGAAGCAGACAGCATGCAGTCTACATTTCCAGCCTCCATGTGTATTCCTATGGGAAAACGCGCTTGAATTTTGCCTCTTCGCAGGAAAATAACATGAATAACTTTTGTTATTCCGGTTGTACCGGATAGTATGTACCTTTATTGGTATTGTGAAAGTGTAATTGCTTTAGTTAAAGCATTTTTTCTTTACCACTCAACGATGTTAAACTTCGCTATATTTCAGGCCCAAACGTCTGTTTCAATGAAGGTATGTGAAAACGAGTGACGATTCTAAGCAAACTAACGATCGAAAGGAATGTAGAGTGTGTTCAAGGTTTGCTAGCATTTCGGTGGTGCTTATATATTGCTAATATGCCCGTCCTGTCATTGGATGAAAATGACTCCGTCGTGCATCTTTACGATCGGTTAAAGAAATATTCGAACGCACAAAAATAAAGCACGTGAGCTACGAAAGGTGTGTCTTTTTATTATTTCCTATGTCGGGCAGTTTTTATCGGGCACCTGATCTCTGTCTCCCCCTATTTGCAAAGATTTGGAGCGTGCGGGTTATGATTGGAACCCAGAACAACCATCTTCGCACATATTCATGAGCAGAAAGAATAAAGCAGTACTTATTTATTGCAAATCTGACTATATTACGTGGCTTTCAATTTATTTTGATCGTCTGCGTGCACAAGGAGTTACTTATCCAGTGTTACTGTGCAGTTCCTGCCGTCTCTCTTGGTTTTAAACATGTCCTTCGTTCGTTTGGCACGTATATCCCCCATGCTGGAAAGCGTCGACGCCGTGTTCGCGCTAACAGTGTCCGACAGTGCACATAAATACACGTACGAAGCGGTTTTAACACCGTTTTTCATGCCACGAATTTCAAATACAAATGCTGTAACTGACCAATTATTTCGTCTGCGTGACTGAGAAATGATCCAATGTGCCTAGTACGTACAAATTATTCGTGATATTTGCTCTTATAATCGAGCGCAGAGAGAAAATGCACTCGCTTTTTCCCATAGAAATGCATTACCGGAAGTCAATTTCTGACTGCTTGCTGTCTGCTTCAAAATGCAACAGCACACTAGCGCCAGCTGAGCCTCTAGCGTTTATTGTAATAACTCTATGTACGGTTTATCGCGTCCAAGAAAGTGGTCCCTCGATTTCCTCCGATGACGTCATAGAAATGTCATGCTATCGCCGACCGCGATCCTGGCGGCGTCCCAGCAGCGGCGGTGAATCTGGTAGACTCCTGTACTGGTGCAGGTCCCTGTCCAGGTTGGCTGTCCACGGAAGCTTCGGTAGCCAGGGTTTGTGAAGCCGCAACGACAGCGATACTCGCGTTTGTTCGTGTTTTTTTTCCGTAACTTTTACGCCCAAACGTCTTCTACGAGCAGATAACAGAGTGCGCCAGGCGCGGCGAGCAGACAACAGGGTGCGTCGTCTGCTCACAGCGCCCATCGGGAGATGGCGCCACAAGTAAATAGCGTCACTAGAGAGCCTAGATTGAAGAGAGGGTGCATCTCAAACAATCTCAAACCACGGGGAGCGTTTGCAATCGCTTCCTGCTGAGATTGGTCGCAAACGCGCATGCACTGCGTTTTCGCGCGGCAAGAAGGGAAGCAGGAGGAAAGGCGGAGACACTCGCAGACGACCAACGCGTTTGTCATCTCCTCTCATGTTTACAAACAAACCGGAGCGCCCCTAGCGGACGCCACCGACGCCGCGCATGTGCAGTGGAGATGTGGGCAAGAAGCTCGCCGTCGCCCATAAACAAACCATTGGACTGGGACGTTGTCGGTGTCGGTGTGAGTCCCCGCGCTCTTTTTCGCGTTGGAATTGTTGATTCTACGTCTTCCTGGCAATGTCTGACTACTTGAGCGGCCTCAGCGAAATTAACGAAGCTCGTTACACCGCTAAACTTGGCGTGAACAATGTAACATGCGGCGATTCATTCCGCGTGGACGCCGCGGAATGGACGCTAAAGCCTGATTTACGTGGTGAGGTTCTGCTCGCTATTTTCAGTGATGACGTCGCTCTGGCTGCAAGAGCCTGAACCAACGTTACTAAACCTCTCAGTTGGGAAACTGCCATAGAGAGACTGCT
This sequence comes from Ixodes persulcatus, assembly GCA_013358835.2. Lineage (NCBI taxonomy): Eukaryota > Metazoa > Arthropoda > Arachnida > Ixodida > Ixodidae > Ixodes > Ixodes persulcatus. The sequence goes on along the minus strand of JABSTQ010000163.1, from coordinate 16,994 downwards.
CTGAAAAAGTGGCACCGACCCGTCCCCCAGAACCGAGCTAATGGCGATCACAACGCCGCCATTTCTCCCGCAGCGGCCACTCAAGGAACTGCACGTGACTTGCATTTTGGTTTTAATCGGCCATTTTGGGGCCAAAACAAATACTGCGGAAGGGGCTTCAGGGGGTGCCACCCCCGACTCCCAAGCGGACGCGCCGCGGAATACTACCGAGGTTAATATGCGCCTAGCTCGGGACGCGCTACCTGAAATCACCGCTGAGGCGTGGTTGTATAAAAACAATATTAATTGTGCTGCAAAACCTTGCAAACTAAAGATTTTAGAAAACATCACGCACCCTTTATTTTGTACTAAACTCCAATAAAATTTACTACAAAAAGAGTCTTTTCCGTTGGTTTTTACGCAAAAACATGCTTTCTAAAAGCTCAAGGTGACCACAGTTAAGACAAATGATATAGAGTGGCGCTGTTGTCGTATTTAGCTCGGTCTCGGTGGACGCCAGCGGCCCAGGTTTCAACGGTGAGTTTCCCAACTGAGGGCTCTAGTAACGTTGGCCTGAACCGTATAGCTGTGATGTCGACGTCGATACTGAAAATCGCAAGCAGAATCGGACCGAGTGAATCAGGCATAACAAGTCGGTGATGGCCACTGGTAACAATTATCAACATTTCCTTATATCTACTGTTTACACCTGTTTAGCTTTCCTCCTCAACTCATAAATCGCGCATTCTACCGAACAGTTCAAGAAGACGGAAAGGGGGAGTCCCCTCTTGCTCGGACTCTCGTTTGTCTAATCCGGACACATCCATGCTCCCCCTAGAAGATTAGCCGTCGCTCAAAATTCAGACAAAAGTTGCTTTCCCCACCCCGTTCACCCCGAAGCTGACAGTGCTGTGGAAGCTACGTGCTCCTTGGGCTAGCCACACTTTTGCCACGTGATCACGCTCTCTCGTGCATACCCAGGCGCAGAGAATGAGGTGAGGTGATGAAAGGGGGGCGGCTGATTGGTCCGGCAAGCGCGTAGCTTCCACCACAATGTCAGCTTAGGTGTGAAGGGATTAAGTGAGCTTCGGTGTCGTGTGACGTTCGTTTGGGCCTTGACGCGCTGCGGGGGCCCGATGACGCTCTGCGGGGTCCGCGGATGTATCACAGAGAAAAGGCAGCGAGCTTGCGAAGGGAAGGAGGTACGAAATAGTCCGCTGTGTTTTCAAATTTTCGTACCGAAAGTCAGGCTTTTAACTTTCTACCTTTTTTTTTCTTTTGGCCCACTGAACGATGTGCTATTAGTAAAATACCAATATAAATTGATTTATTCCAGCCCGAAATTCGTTTCATGGGCCCTTTAAACTTAAAGGGGCCCTGCAATCATATTTAAAGGAGTCATGAAACGCTTTTCCAACTTTTTCCTGTTTAGCTTTCCTCCTCAACTCATAAATCGCGCATTCTACCAGACAGTTCAAGAAGACGGAAAGGGGGAGTCCCCTCTTGCTCGGACTCTCGTTTGTCTAATCCGGATACATCCATTCTCCCCCTAGAAGATTAGCCGTCGCTCAAAATTCAGACAAAAGTTGCTTTCCCCACCCCGTTCACCCCGAAGCTGACAGTGCTGTGGAAGCTAAGTGCTCCTTGGGCCAGCCACACTTTTGCCACGTGATCACGCTCTCTCGCGCATACCCACGCGCAGAGAATGAGGTGAGGTGATGAAAGGGGGGCGGCTGATTGGTCCGGCAAGCGCGTAGCTTCGACCACAATGTCAGCTTAGGGGTGAAGGGATTAAGTGAGCTCCGGTGTCGTGTGACGTTCGTTTGGGCCCGGTGACGCGCTGCGGGGGCCCGATGACGCGCTGCGGGGTCCGCGGATGTATCACAGAGAAAAGGCAGCGAGCTTACGAAGGGAAGGGGGTACGAAATAGTCCGCTGTGTTTTCAAAGTTTCGTACCGAAAGTCATGCTTTTGACTTTCTATCTTTTTTTCTTTTCGCCCACTGAACGATGTGCTATTAGTAAAATACCTATATAAATTGATTTATTGCAGCCCAAAATTCGTTTCATGGGCCCTTTAAGCATCTACCTTTTTTGCGGTTTCCACGTCTCTTGAAGTTTGGGCAAGCCAGCGGGCACGGAGAGAGTAACTAAATATCAGTGCGTCATATTTTAACCGGACGACGCGGAAACCTCCTCCACCGACGAGGGCGACCCGCGGTACCGAAAGCGCGCAAAATGTGACGTCTTTGGTCCTGGGCTTACTACTGGCCAGAGCCTCTAAAAGCTTCTTTTTAGTCGAACTACAAAATATAAGTTGCGCGAACCGTTTCAATTATTTATAAAAGTAGTTTCTGTTCAGTATTTTAGATCAGAAAAGAATCAAATGCAGTTTATAAAGTACAAAAACGAGAAATGACCCGTCGACATACCCGCCACCGAGCGGTGGAAAAGGCGGCGCACACTAGAAAGGAGTAGTGGGATCACGCGCCGACACGGAAAGATCCCGGATGTACGCGGCGGCGCTGCGGTCGTATGGACAGGATGATCCGACCAGCTCCGAGAGTTCCGAAGGCCTTCGGCGAGAAGCTTTGTCTTGGGGTTTGGCCGTTTCGCAGTATGGCAGCGCGAAGTGGCTCCCATTCTGAACTGATCTTTACCCCGTGTTTGTGGCCAATAAAGTCTCATGCCGAATTAGTGTTTAATCGCGCAGCAAATGCAATGAGAGCCGCCCCGGCTGCCCGCTGCATACAGCCTATCCAAAACATGCTTTAGTGGCGCCCTCTCGCGCCGTCGACTCGGAGTGCGGCAGCCGTGAGCGCTCGCGATGAGCCCACTACCCCTCCTCTAGTTCACGGCCACTCAAGCAACCAAGGACGTCATGAGGGAGGTTATTTTTTGCTTGTTTTTGTAATTTTAATTTGCCTATAACTTTTAAAATAAAGCGAATTTCGAGAAAAGAAAAGTTTTACTAAGTTACTACGTTCAGTGCGCTCAGGTTTGGTGCAAAATAAAAAAAAAACAGTAAAAAGTCCTTGCAGGGCCCCTTTAAACGTCTTTTGAGGCCTGCACTTCTTATCGAAATTACCGGGTCAGCGTTTGGTCTACGGGCCCCTGTCGTTTGAACGAGCAGACGACAAGCAGAAACGTTTGAGAGAGCAGACGACAGCTCGAACGATGAGGCGGCCGTTTGAACCTGATGACGCACTGAACGTAGTCCGCAGGTGGTCCGTGTACCTTGACGGTTTGCCCGCGTTCATGTTAAAACAAAACAAATTAATTTGACGACCACAAGTATCCGTGAATTCTATCTAAAGTGCTTTCCGCCCAAGCAATCGTGGTCCAACGGCGTCTGTTTTTTTTTTTTTTTTTTCTTTTTAACGGCCCCTGTTCACGTTTTCGGACGAACCGAGCAGGCAGAAAACGCATGAAAACTGACGTTCAAACATTTCCCGACTCTTTTAGTAAAGCCCCAGTCGCGGCGTTTTGACGAGAAGGCAGGTTTTTGTCCGGTTTCTTCCGAAGTAACACAGGAATGCACGTGCCCCATGGCGGCTTCCGCCCACAGCCCCAGACCGGAAGTGCGCCCGACGCGCCACCACCGCGCTGTGACGAGCGAAAGTTCGTCTGCTTCATGTGCAGGGGGTTGCGGTAACGTCAAAACGTCGAGCTTGATTGGCTCAATTGGAAGGATGGCGTAGCCAGGGGGGTTGTTCACGGGTCGAAACGCCCCCTGAAATTTTATGGTTTTCCTCTTTCCCCTTTTCTTCTTTCCAATGTTAGTTTTTTTTTTTTTTTTTTTTAAACCGTATTGTCAATGCAATAGAAATATTATGCTCCCTTTCTGTTTGACAACCCAATACGGCAGCACACATCATTCCAAAGCAAGACGAACATGACGACACTCTTCCTGGACTGCGTGAGGAACACAAGTCCGGCTCCGGCTCTCCGAAGAGCTCTCACCAAATCGGCCGAATTAGTAGGCCTGCAGATACGAAAGGCTCAGCTCCCGACGTCACAAAAGCCGCGAAATCCTGACCTCGACGGACGCTGGCCTCGCCTCGGAGAATGCAGGCAACTTGACTAAAGTCCTCCTACCCTTTGATCCTCAAGGACTCGACGACAAGAAACAAATTCCCAAAGCAGCAATACTCTGACCCTACAATGAGGAGAAAACAGGACGACGAAAGGACAAACATATTAGCGTTTTTATTCTTTTCGTCTCGTTTTCCCACTCGCCTGCACACCTTTCAGTAATAGACACACCAAAATGTTAAATATATATATACAGGGTGTTTTTTTTTTTTTAAGCTTAACAGATTTGTTTAAAAAAAAGCCGTAAAGGTTACACTTATGCGGTTTGTGCGAGTGAGTTATACGGCCAGGGGGACAGATTATAGGGGGCTAATCGTAATGATCAGTCGGCTAATTACTTAAAATTCGTTAATTAACTTTGTAATTAATAAAAATAGACATATGGTTCCAATTAGAAATTTGCTCAGCGTCGTCGAAAACCCCTAAATCAGTCATTATCAGAAAGACTTTGAGCATGTGAGAAGCGTAGTAGTGAACTGAAGTTACCGCTCGTGGAGCAGGTACAAAGCTAGAGGTTGCGATAAGGCGCCCGTGCGATTTTTCCGTCTCTTATCTAGCCCCAGCCTTGTACCTGCTCCACGAGTGGTAACTTCAGTGCACTACTGCGCTTCTCACGCGCTCAAAGTCTTTCTGAAAATGACTGATTTAGGGGTTTTCGATGATGCTGAGCAAGTTTCTAATTGGAACCATATGTCTATTTTCATTAATTAAAAAGTTAATTAACAAATTTTAATTAATTAGTCAACTGATCATTACGATTAGCCCCCTATAATATGTCCCCCTGGCCGTATAACTCACCTCCACAAGCTGCATAAGTGTAACTTTCACGGCTTTTTTTAAACAAATCTGTTAAGCTTAAAAAAAACACCCTGTATATATATATATATATATATATATATATATATATATATATATATATATATATATATATATATATATATATATATATATATATTAATAAAAAATTAATCGCTGCAGTGGGTAAGTTTATAATCTTGTTTTCAGCAGGCGCTTTTTCAAGAATGATAATAGACCTACACTTTTAAGCCTGCCACCAAAGTCTCCAACAGAGTCGGCACCTTCACATCAGGCAGCATCCTCCTCCCTTGGTGAGAGCTGTTGTGGACAACGACGTCGGTCTCGCAACCCTCGACGTCGAGCAAATCTCCAGCCTGTACGGAGCATTCGTCTCGTGAAATGAACTGCCTGGAGAAGTTCTGGTTTGGACACAGATGTGGAGGGACCGCTCCGCTGAGCGTGTCTGAGCGGTACAAGCAACTTGCCTAAAATTTGTATCCTAATGTAAACCTCCTGTTGCAAATCCTGGTCACCATGCCCGTTAGCACCGCTGAAGTGGAACGTCCGTTATCGAGACTTCGAAGACTCAAGTCATACCTGAAAGTTTCAACGTCCCAGGAGCGCTTGCAAGGGGTTGCGCTTCTGAACATTCACCGGAACATCCGAGTCCCGAAAGGGTCCTCTCGCTTCTTTCTGTGGACCGACGGCGGCTTGGACTAAATGTTTAGACCCCACAAAATAGTGGAAACGGATACTTTTTTCTTCCACTTTCCCGTAAAACCACAACTATGAACGGAAAGAACCCAAGAGCATAACCATGGCACAATCATTTCTTAAAAATGTGATCCGCGCAAGAACAATAAGCGTGACGCTTTACTTGCTCATTGCCCCTGTGCCCATTGCAGTTTTTATGTTTATCGTATTTTAAACTTTGCTATTCTCTGTCACTATTCCGTAGTTTTCAGTCACTAGATACTTGAGTGTTCCGCAGAGAAGCTTAAGCACCGGAACATTTTGTGAGCCTGTCTGGATTTTTAGTTCAAAGCACATTATTATATTATGATTGCGTGTTTTCGTTATTCACCATTAAAGTTTCCCATTTTAAAGATTGCACGAACGGAGACTCGTGCGTGTGTGTGTTTTCTATGACCCATGTGGCCAAAAAAAAAAAAAAAGGTTGAATTTTTGTCTACTGAGAAACAGGAAAATAATAACTCAAATTGTTTGTGCAACTTCTTTTACTTTCTCTCTCTCTCTTTCTCTTTTTGTCTTTTGAACTGCTGGAGCAAAGAAAAAAAAAACACCCACTGAAAGCTTCCTGGCCACGCCACTGGGAAGGATAGTGGGTAGACCTCAGGGCAGCTACCATTGCGGTCTACCCACTATGCTTCCAATCGAGCCAATCGTAGCTCGGCGTTCTACGTCACCACAATCCCTACGTAAGCAGACGAACTTGCGCTTTGCCAGGCAGCGTATAGTTGCGTATAGTATACACTGCTACTCTCCGAAGGATGGCTTCACCATAATTTTAACCGCCCAATATGGAAATGCGGAGCTATATTAGCACCTTTTACAACGTCGTCTTGTCCTCGTTTCGGGTCCAGCCTTGTCCTTCGCCTCAACGGCGACAGCCTTGGCTCGCCCCACTTTGCAGACGACATTTTCTTTTACAAAGAGGCCTCGTTCCACGAACCACCATCCGCCCAAACACCGCAAAGGAAGACACAGTTTCGAGGTCTCCACCAAATTGCTCCTGCCGCCCAGTTGGGGTATTCGAGGAGGCAAAAAGGCGGCGGCACCATTGTCGCCGCCGCCGCCGCCTTCATCACTGACGTCGTTCGCGTTCTATAGAGTCGCATATCTGCAAGTTAAAATAGACCCCTCTCGAAAGTGTGCCCTCTGTTGGAAGCTGTAGAATTCCTGCACGATGGCGGACGCAAGTGCGAGCTTCTTGCGTTCGATTGCACCCCGGCTGCACGAAGCGGCAGCACAGGTCGATGCTACCCGCTCGCGCTACTTGCACGTTCCGCGGTGTTGGTTGTTGTGCAGTGATTCTAATTTTGTGCAGCGGATCGGATTTTAGTTTATTTTTTCAATAGTGGCGAGATGTTTCGGTGGCGCCCTCGTTCGGTTACCTTTCGTGACGTCATTACCTTGTGAACAACAAGTTCGATGGTGTTTATAATGGGCATGGTGGAAGCCTGAAGTGTTAGCGCTCTCAAAGCAACACTGCCAACACCGTCAAAATTGAAGTTCTTACATTCTTCTTATTTCCGTCGATGAGAAATCCTTTGCTGAGGTCATAGTCAGCATTCGGCCAATTGTGGTGGGCCGACCACAGTGACGCTTTCGTTCGCTCACGTCGCCAATACACCCATGCATATGGCAGATCGCCACGAGAAGCGGCCGCCGAAATGGAAAAGGTGGAGCGGCAGACAACGGATGAGGGGAGAGCCACGTGACTAGCGCCCCGCTGCGGCGAGACGCCGAAACACACTTCTCCCGAGCGAACAAGTGTGTTTCGGGTCCTCGCCGCTGCAAAAGGTGCGCGCTGTCGTTTAGGTGGTTCCCCGAGAAATGGCTCTTTGATGCTCTGTGCTACCAGATCCTCGCGCTCCAAATCTGCGACCGGGCACTCTATGGCTCCGTTGTCGAACTGCCAGGCGTTGTGAGTATAGACAATTGCAAGCATGGCACCCGACTGGTGCCCCATGCGTGCGAGCACCTGCAGTGTGCGCGTGAACAAAGCTTTGGCAAGCTCGCAATTGCACGCACTTGCCTGCACGAGCAGAGGCATGGCGGCCTCCAGATGCCCTGCTTGCAATCGTCTATAGGAAGTATTCACTGGCGGCCATATCCGTGTGCACGACTGCTGAGCGCGTGCTGATGGCGAGCTTCCACAGTTCTTTTGTAACGTGCATTTCGCACCCTCAAGATTGCCGATCTTTGCAGCCTATTAATGGGGGCTCGTTCAGAGCATGCGCTCTAGACATCACCCACAAATATGGCGCCCAGTGAATACTCCTTATAGAGGAGGCTATGGTACATCATTCTAATATTTACGAGTCCTCAGCCCAGCGTGCGATCTCCTCAGCCCAGCAAGTGCATGTTCGTCGCTTCGGAAAGCGAGCAAATCACGCGCCACGCACACGAACACTGCATATTAGACCGGCCAGGAACCCCTTTTTTTTTTCTTGGAAAGGTCTATAGCCCAATCGCTGTCACATGACCTAACTAGGGTGGCACTATCACGGTGTGCGCCGGAGCAATAACGGAAAAGCGAACAAGAACACCGCGGGTGTTGCGACAAATACGAGACAGGAGTTCACGTTTTAATGGTTAGTGTACCCATTCTAATTAGCCGATAGAATTCAAAGAATAGCTCATAATCGGTTTAATATAGCACTATGTCGCAATTTCTCGGGACATTAACCGAGACTGATCAAATTTAACGGTGTTTTAATCCGAAATCATACACCCAGAATGACGTCACTTCTGTGTCGTTTTTTTCTTTTCAAAACAGATTGACATAAAACAACCACTACTGTTTTCCTTGATCTCTACTATGCGTTACCGCCAGGCTTGGCTATGCAAGCCTGGCGATAAGACATGGCTTACGTTAAAGGTAAAGTAAAGCAAAAAAAAAAAAAAAGACACTGGCAAGATGGCGCTAAGCCGCCGCCCGGTTCTACGAGTCGGCCACCCATCCATCTATTTCCAAAGGCAGCGGTGCGTACTTGGACCTTGCACCCCAGACGAAAGCAGGCATTGAACGAACCTGAAACTTGCCGACACCCAACGCTGCAAAAGCCGCCACGTCGCGCGTCGCGCGCGCACGCCGCGTTTCGTGGGAAAGTGGTCTTTGGAAGGCGCAACTCGAATCCAGCCATGCGTGCGAATGCAGAGCTTCCGAGTTCGTCCCTTTGCACCGCGACCGAGCAGGAATATATTATTCGCTCGCTGAGATTATAGGGAATGCCGTAAATCGAGCGCTTCTGATAACGCTATTTGGGGAAAGCCCGATGCTGGAAATGACGCAAAGACAGCCTGTAGGACTTATATGCGCTGTCGTTAAATTACCATATATAGTAATGTTAATAATGCGACACGCGGGCTTGACGTCACGGAGCTGCGGCGGCGCTGCGATCGCGCCGGAGCCGGGTGGTGTGGGCAGAAGTGCGCACGTTTCGCATGGGCGTCATAGCATTTCAGCATGTCGCGAAGCTGTGTGGCCGTTAATTGCACCGAAATGTACAAGAAAAGTAGCGGAGTGAGTTTCCACAAGTTCCCGGCAGACTCTGAAAGGCGTAGAAGGTGGATAATATCCGTGGATCGAAAAGATGGTCGCCTCGCGCGAACGACCGTTTGTGCGGCAAGCACTTTCTTGAAGGCAAGTGCGGCTTCCATTTCAATCTCTTTCCCGAGGCTTGCGTATGTGCAGGGAAACCGTTGTCTGATCAAGACCACCCGGATTTGGTTCCCACGGTGTTCGCGCAGAAAGCACCGGCCAAGCGCTCGTCGGAGGCTCGCTACGCCCGTGCTACCCAGCAGAAGGGGATCGGCGACAGAACGGCAGTGTTGAAGGCGTTACCGAAAAAAAGTAACGAAATACGTTACTCGTTGCTTGCGAATAAAAGGTACGCGTTACTGAGCTACGTTACCTCCAAATAAAAGGAACGCGTTTCCGCTACCGATAAAAAGTAACGCATGTTACTTCTGCGTTATTTTTTGAATTATGATTTAACAGGTTTTACGGTTTTTACGATACATGTATGCAAGCATGCGTCATATATCAAGAAACATTATGTTCATGCAGAAACTGAACATAATTACTTTATCTATTTTTACGGTTTCACCTAAATACTCACGAGAAAAAACGCAAAGAAAAACATGGCTTGACGCCTAAAAACACGGAAAAAATGAAATGTAATTTCTTTAAGACTTGGGAAGTAGTAACGAGTAACGTAACTACGTTACTTGAAATAGTAACGTAAGTACGTTACCCGTTACTGTGTCGAAAAAGTAACGAGTAGGTTACTACGTTACTGAAAAAAGTAACGCGTAACAACGCCGTTACTTGTAACGTGTTACCGCCAAGACTGCAGAAGGGACAAAGCGTCACTGCTTGTCATTCCTTGTGGTCATGAGGGTAGGAAAAATATCACACCTTGACTTCAAGACGCTGTGTGTATTTAATCAATTAATGAATACACACACTTCCGCAGACCCACAGTCTGCTGATCGCGCCGGCAGTGTGGAAACCGACTCGAAGTAATCGTAGGCCTCGAGACTCTTGTATGCCTGCACCGTGTCGGCCGTGAACTGGCTTGGCGAAAAAGCTAAATAAACGACGACGTGAGCCGTCGACTTCGGTGGCAGCAACTTGACGTCGGAAGTCCAGCAGGCCTTGTTTACGGCGTACGGATCCTCGTAGGCAACGCCGTCCACGCACAGTTTGTCTCGATACCGCTGCCGTTCAGGCTCGGGTAGCGAGCTCAAATAGCCGGGCATAGCATACGACATACGTTGTCAGGAAATACGACTCACAAATAAAGCTCGAAGCGTCCCTACAACGTCGACAACGAGCGCACGGCACACAACGCAATGGCGAAAACACAGAGAGCCGGGCGCTTTTGCCCACATATAAATAGCTACCGCGCATGCGCGGCCTTCCGGCCGTGTTGGTAAACAGAGCCGCTCCGCGTGCCGGTCTATAGGATTAAATTCGTTACATTAACATTTTTTTACACTACGTGTTATGTGCCCCCCCCCCCCCCCCCCCCCCCCCTGTTTTTTACGCACACGTACAAACACTCGGAATGATGTAGGGTGTCCATCGTCAATATTGCTTCAACGCGCCACCTAATAAACCGCACGTGTTGTAGACAAGGAGATTGGTTGTTGAGGACCGCTGCACACCGTCACCGTCACCGTCACCAAATCGTGGGAAATTTCCAACCTTGTGTTGAAAGGCTAACGCCAAGGGCTAAAGATAAACCTAATTCGAATGCATGTAAAATATGCATTTTTAAGACCAAACATATCTTACTTTATTTGCGTTCAAGTTTAGTTCCCCGTTGTCCCCTGAAGCTATGTTTGTGAGAAATTTCCCACGATTCGGCAACACACGAGTCTCCCGCACCTTCCGCGAGATGGCCGTAGTTGATGTGACGCGGCATCACGCCGAGTCTGTTAGAAGGCTTTTGTGTGTACAAAAGTCAACGAGTCGGTCACTATCTTAGCAGATGGCTCCTCTGCGTAAGACGCCGACCCCGGCATATCATACATAAAGGTACATTAGGATCCAATAAAGTGTCTCATCTGACCCTGTGACTGAAGTGTAAATACACAGAACTGATGCATTTTTTTTTTTTTGTTGTTGCAAGAACAGCAAGTATGCAATATAGCATAAGTCTAGAAATTCAAAAGCAAATGCCCCGTTCCTACGTTATTATTGTTTTTTTTTTCAATGATAATTTTTGGTTGAATTTGAAAATAGCTGCACTCAAAAGTGAAATAGTTCTTGTACAAATGATAGGAGCACGGTGGCCGCTTACCGAACCTTGTCAGCGTGCGTGGCGTTGCGTCGGAAGTGCTTACCTTTCAAATATCGATCAAGTGGATGCTTGTCCATGCATCTGAGCAAAATATAAAGGGTGTACATATTGCTAGGCTAGGTGCGTATTGTATAGCCAATACCATATATCCATCCACCCATGATTCGAACGTTCTCTATTAAGAAAAATGGACAGGTCATATTATTTCGTGCGGTGTTATGGGATATATTGGTCATCTTTTTCTTTCGAGGTCGTTGAAAACTTGAGCTGATTACCAGAAATGAGACATAGGACACAAGTGTGTGTAAAAATAGTCCCTGGCAATGTGACCGTCCCAGCCGACGCACTTTGCCACCAAGGGCGAATTTATGGGAGAGATGTAACGTCCCAAACAAATTTAACGTCATGGACGGATGTGACGTCACAGACGGAGGTAACTGCCATTTCACCAAGAACAAGGCACCAAGAACGAGGCATAATAAAAACAAATGCCTTTAGGGACCGAGCAGATCTCAACCAGTCGAGAAAGACAAGGGATGACGCGAATCGTTTCTTTAATTTCTGTAAAACATCATATAAATCTATATACACGAGAGAAAGTAAAGAGAGGCACTGGTGACTTTCATACGAGGGTTAGTCGTACAATAAAACGTATTTACAGCTGGATGACAGGAATCGGTGCCCGACATTTTCCCGGTTACTGTAAGTACGGTCCCCCACTAATATCAGCCTACCGCGTCTAACTACACATGGTTTCTACAGACCGCGAAATGGTCCCTCGTTGGATGTAGATGAAAAGATTGACAAGACAGGCCTAACCCTAACGAGCTTTGCATTGCGCGGCAAAGTATTTTACAGCGATGAGGATACGTGATATGCGTGTTTTCGATTGCACAAAAATGCACGCGAACGTTGACTTACGTCCTTTCGTGCACGACAACTTTCAAATCAACACTTCTAGAGACATAAAATGACAGTGTTCATATTTCGTTATGGATAACTATTTTGTCAGTCAGACATCACATTGGAGTGACTGAAGCTCACGCAAGTGCACCACTGTCGAAAGGCACTTACTAGACCGACGGCGAGGGCTCGAAACCTAAAATTCTTACAAACATAGAATGAACATAAAATAATGCGCGAAAAACATGCCTGTTCTTAGCCTAGATACAGGACCGGGTAACTTTGCAATGTTCCGTTTGCGGAATATAGATAAAACGGTAGTTCCAACTGACTCCAGTTTCAAAGAAAAGTAGAGCACATTAAAGCTTGTCACACATTCGTTGACGTCGGCACAGACTGTACAAAAAAGATTGTCTACCCTCACGTTCGGAAACCAAACACAAAACAAAGATGTCGAAACGTCATTCACTTTGGTTGAACATTCATTCCCGTTGAACGACGCACTCTTGATCCACATGGGTTCAAGTCTAACGATCGCCAAGAGCTGGTCGTCACAACACCACAACGGCCAGAGTCACAGCCCCCATTTACACTGGAGCATGACCGATGATAGACACCCTTATCAGCGCACAGCCTCGGTCAGCACCACACACTCTTCACCTCCGAGTTACACTAAGTGGAGCAGGTCGACAAGAAGTGATGCCGCTGCGTTACTCGATGTCCCTGTCTGGTCCCAGCGTGGCCAACGAGTAGAATCGCTCCTTGTCAGCACTGCCAACATTGGTGACATGCTGGAAGCAGCAGGGCAACGAGATGTCGCTCTTCCTCGGCAAGGGCTTCGGCTTCGAGGGCCTATTCTTCTTCTTCATACTCTTGGTGCATCCCTTAGGCATGGACAGACTGATGTTGAGGGGATCCGATATGAGCTCTTCGACCCGGTCCCAAAACTCCTGGCAAAGTCCGGAACGTCGAAGCTGAGGCCCGCCATCCGGCGGTGGTCCGACGACAGGTGCATCGTATGGAAGGTCACGGCGGGCTTCCTGTAGCTGCTCAGGTTGTCGATGACATCCTTCCAGAGAGCGAAACCGGTGCCCCTCTCGGCAAGGACAATGTGCACCATCCTTCTTGTCCTTGCCCGCGTCTCCCCTTTGTCCAGGATGAGGACGGGAACTCCTGTCCTCGCCAGTTCCCAGCGTCCTGGAGTGCCGTCCTGGCACACTTCCGTGAAGTACAGGTTGGCGAGACAGTGGCAGGCGTACACGTACGTCTTGTGGCTCTTGAAGCACGATTCGACTTGGTCCACTTCGAGCTCGCCCAGACGGCCGTTTTCCTCCGGGTCCTTGCTCAGGGTTCCCACGGTGTCGTACTTGGTGGTGATCTTCTCGATGCCCATCTTCTGCGGGGCCTTCTTCACGATGTCCGAGGAGCAGTAGATGATGGCATCACTCGAAGCCATGCTCCTGGGAGAGTGTCACGACTGCCAGGGAGGTCTGAGTAGCAGTCGGTCATTCGGTCGGACAGCCCTCATGTCCGATGGAGTTTCTGCACGAATAAAAATAAGAGAGATCAGTTTGGCTTCAAATACTAAAATCCTCGTAGAAACGGAGCGTGCCGTTAAAGCGCGGTGTTAGAGGAGAATTACATAAATGAGGAGGAGAGATGTGTCGTCCTGTCCTCGTCATATATGCAATTCTCCTCTAACACCATATAATAAAAGTTGACTGAAACATAATAATGATACCAAAAGTGGAAGGTTTTGACCTTTTATAAATAAGTGTCTAGGTTTAGACAGCGGAAAGTTAATCAGCCCCAATGAGTGTCTGGCACTTCCGCTGCAGATAAAACTTTGGCCTGTGCAGCAGTATACTGCCAGCCTGGGGCCTGGGATGCGCTCCACGCAGTAGTGATACACGAGCACGTTATCAGACGCGAGATACGCACAGAAGCGAGGCGTGCTTTAGACCAGTCAAGTGTTTCAGTGATACTAACTACCAAACCTACACGTGGCGTGAACCCGTGTAGCTTTTTGACAAAATCCTGTAAACAGCTAATAAAATGCACATTTTTAAATGTCCGTGATTTTAACTACGTCTCGACTTGTCCGTAAAACTTCATGTCTGCAAAATTTTGAAAACAAAAAATTGTTTCGAATCTCTCTCTCTCTCTCACACACACACACGACACACACACACACACACACACACACCACACACACACACACGAACACACGCACGCACGCACACACGCACGCACGCACGCACGCACGCGCGCGCGCGCGCGCACACACACACACACACACAGACCACACACACACACACAGACACACACACGCACACACAGACACACACACAGACACACACACGCACACACAGACACACACACGCACACAGACACACAGACACACACACACACACACACACACACACACACACACACACACACACACACACACACACACACACACAAAAGATCAATAAAACAACGAGACCACTTATGCACCCTCTCCAACGCCGGAGGAGGCACTGGCAAAGAATTTCAAGGGCGGAAATACTCATAAAAACAACAACAACAACCTAAAAAACGAGAGTGTATCCCAACTTCGTTACGCCTTGGGACCACCGGAATCTTAAGAGGGGCCGCGGCGCCACAGCCACCACCACCACCACCTAGGATCTCTGGAGGGATAGATAAGTCCACACTTCCAATACTAAACAGGCTAAAAAGACGGGGGGAAAAACAAGTAACAAATGAAGCAAAGTAGCGGGGTTGAGCCTATCCAGGTGTGTATATAACTGCTTGAGCGGCTTCGTAGGGAGTAAACTCCGTCTACTCTTAAGTTGACAGTGCGGCGGGAGCCTACCCGCTCGTCGGACCAAACCAACCCCCTCCATTTGAGCAGGCAACTCCGCTCTCTGCGCCTGGCTATGGGCGGGACCGTGGTCACGTGGCGAAAGATAAGACATATATATGACTGGTTCAAAGAGCACGTAGCTTCCAACACACTGTCAGCTAAGGACGGAGTGCAGTGAAGTCAAAAGTTCGAAAACGCCCGCCACCCAGCCTGTGGAGGAAGGAATGTTTTACACCGCTTCTGGTGGCCAGGAATTTTGTGGGGATGTCGTTATTTCGGCGCCCCTCCCAGCTCGCTCGCTCCCCCCCCCCCCCCCCCCCCCCGCGGCCCCTCGCATAAAAATAAACGAAATAAAAACAAAAACACGCCGGAACCATGAAATGACGCGGCGCTTCAAAGGAGATCAAGCGCTCGGAATCTTTGGGAGGATGTTGCGCCTACCGAGGCCCTTTGTTGTCAGAGGAATGTTAGGGCGAAGCGGGAATTCTATTGCAAGTTTTGTTTTCAATTAGTATCGCTCTTTTATACGAATATTCTACTTTGCGTTCGACGGTTTCAGTCGGTTGATAGACAAGGTTACGCATTCACTCTCCCTCTGGTGATATGTTACAACCTAATATTAGACTTCAGAACAACGAAATAAAGGACACAATTCAATTGACCCGAGATATATCATTTTTAGCTACTCAGACCCAAATCACCAATATTCACCAAACATCGAAGGTCTTATTCACAATTGTAAATGATAATATTGCTCAAAAGCCGGATAACTCTTCCCAGTATACGATGATTGCAAATTATTGCAGAGATATATTTATTGGTAGGATAAAAGTGGAACAACAGCCATTAATACATATTGAACGTCATGACAAGATCGAGCTGAAATAGTTCGAAGTGTTTGCCGAAACTTAAATGAATGTGGAGCACAAATGTTGCAGATAAGCGGTTCATTTCTTTCCGACGAACAGAAACGCCAAAATCCCGAGACGTCTCTAAAATCTGTATGGTTCTACTAGCTAAATAAAAGCAAGACCCCAAAAACTGGCTAAGATGATTGGTTACTTCCCTAGAACCCAAAACAAAAACACACGAGTAAAAAAAAGTTTTATTTAACTCGAACCCGTGACCGCAAAGATGGCGTCGACCCTTATACATGCAGCCCCCCCCCCTCCCCCGCCCCCGTTCTTCCATCATCGTTAACGTTCAAACCCAAATATTTTAGAGGTAACCGTTTACCCCTTTACTTATTTAAGGGATGGCACGCAAGCACACTCGGCTCCTAAATTCCGTACACGTAGTATACACACGCAGGCTGCATAAGTCCCAGCCACGGTGGGGCACCCCTGTGACTTTGTACACCCGAAGAGTGTGACTTTAAACGAATATTTCTGGCGCTCACGAAGCGAAGCACAAAACGCTGCGGCTCACCAACCGGAAGGCGCCATAAATTGATGTGACAATAAACGGGGTTGGCAGTGCGATAACACCTTTTCTATTACGTGTCGCAAGGATCCAAGAGCGCAAGCCGTCACCCCCGATCACGCGAGCGGCCGGGGAGAGGTCATTAAAGGTGCCAAGCGGTCCCTCAAATCCGAAACTCACGACATCTTTCACAAAGCCTCTGGTTTTTTAGGTTGATTTTTTTTTCTTTTTTACCCGCCTTTTTATTTTTCTGCAGAGAAGCCTTTGGCGTACCAAAAGAAAAGACCGCAAGGCGTCACCGTTATAAGGGCTCCGTTACACGATCGCGATATTATACGAAAGTCTATACGCAGCCCTAGAACACGTTTGAAGATAACACACAAGAAAAAAA